>PVKC010006734.1:0-30605 GCA_004027635.1 Crocidura indochinensis | reverse complement strand
CTCTTCTCTCTCTCTCTCTCTCTCTCTCTCTCTCTCTCTCTCTCTCTCCCTCCTTCTGACTTGTTTCACTCAGCATAAAAGATTACATGTCCATTCACATATAGGAAAATTTCCTGAAATCATCTCTCCTGATGGTTGCATAGTTTTCCATTGGATATAAATACCACAATTTATTTAATCACTCATTTGTTGTCAGGCATCTTAGTTGTTTTCCGATTCTGGCTATTGTAAATAGCACTACAATGAATATAAGTGTGAGGAAGGCATTTTATACTGTTTTTGTATTCCTAGTTATATCCCTAGGAGTGATATAGCAGGATCATATGAGAACTCAATTACCATTTTTTTGAGGAATTTCCATATTGTTTTCCATAAAGGCTGGACTAGATGGCATTAGGCATTACCACAAGCAGTGAATGAGAGTTCATTTCTTTCCACATCCCTGCCAGCACTGATTGTTTTTGTGTGTGTGTGTGTGTGTGTGTGTGTGTGTGTGTGTGTGTGTGCCATTCTCTGGTGTGAGATGGTCTTGGTTGTTTTGATTTGCATCTCTCTGATAAGTGATATTGAGCATTTTTCCATGTGTCTTTTAGCCATTTATGTTTCTTCTTTGAGGAAGTGTCTGTTCAATTTTATCCCCAGTTTTTGATAGAGTTAGATGTTTTTTCTTGTTAAGCTATGTCAGTACCTTGTATATCTTAGATATTAGCCCCTAACCTGATTATTAGGATTGGACAGTTACTGTCTGATCATGTGGAGTCTAATTTGGGTTCACATGACACATGTTCAGGGTGATGGGTGCCCTTGTAATATAAAATATATGAGAGATAATTGTCATGGGATTCATTGTCATCTTTATTTAGGAGTTTGTTGTGTCTCTTGTCTGTCTTCTCTTAAAGTCGACTTTCAGTTTTTCTTTCAAGGCCTGTTTTGAGTCTGTAAAGCTTCTGAGATGTTGTTTATCTGTGAAGCTATGTATACATCCTTCAAACCTGAATGTCAGTCTTGCTGAGTGCAATATTCTATGTGAAGCATTCATTTCTTTGAGTTTTTCACTGTATCCTACCACTGCTTTCTGGCCTTAAGGGTTTATTGTGACAAGTCTGCTGTAAGTCTCAAAGATGCTCCATTGAATCTAATTTCTTTTTGATCATGCTGCTTTCAGTATTCTATGCCTAGCTATAGAATTTGTCATTGTGACTAGGATGTGTCTTGGGGTACTGTTCTTTGGTCTCTTTTATTTGGTACTCTTGGAGTATGCAGAATTCAGTTGCATGCAATCTTTAGCTCTGGGAATTTCTCTGTATTGATGTCCTTATTTGTTGATTCTTCCTGGGAATTTTCTTCCTGGATCTCTGGGACTCCAATGATTCTGATATTGTTTCTGTTGTGTTTATCAAATATTTCTATTTTATCTATTAACTTTGAGTATCTTTTCCATTGTCTGATAATTTTCTTTAGGACTCTTTTCCAATAACTTCTGTGTTTTGGAGTTGTTATGCATTTCATCTTCCAGCTCATTGATTTTTTTCTTTTGGTTTTTTGGGTCACACCCGTTTGATGCTCAGGGGTTATTCCTGTCTAAGTGCTCAGAAATTGCCCCTGGCTTGGGGGGACCATATGGGATGCCAGGGGATTGAACCGCAGTCTTTCCTTGGCTAGTGCTTGCAAGGCAGACACCTTACCTCTAGCGCCACCTCACCAGCCCCGAACTCATTGATTTTTACTTAGCTGCTGTTACTTTGTTGGAGAGGCTTTCCATTGAGCTTTTCATTTTGTCTACCAAGTTTTTCAGTCATGTTATTTCAGTTAGGAGTTTTCTGCTTTCTATATTCATATCCTCTTGATGCTTCTTTGAGGCTTATTATACTCAGTCCATGCTTTCTTTGATTTCAATGAGCTTCCTTCAGATTTATCTCTAAGCTCCTTATCTGAGAGGCTAAATAGATGGTTGGTACTTTTTGGATCATTAGCGTTACCATCTTAATTCTCTATGCATGGTGTTGGCTTGTATTGTTTCCCCATTGTTATGCTTATAATGTAGTGTTTTTATATGTGCTGTTCTTGGATTACTGGCTAGGAGTTATGCATGGTTGTGAATTAAAGTGGAGTGGCTGAGTTCCTCTTCATGAGCAGGGACAGCTTACCTCTGAAAAAGTGCCTTCAGGGAACAATCTGGGTTGGGAGGTTTAAGGTCCAGGACACAGCTGAGAAGAGAGATAGTTCACAGTGTTTACCATGTGCCAAAGCACACAGTAGGAATTCAGCATTATCCTTCTAATCTATGTGAAAATAAGCCCAAAATCGGTGAAGAACACAGTTGGATTATTGACTGCACTAGAAAGATTTAGGAATAGTCAAATTTGTAGAAGAAACATGCTAGAAACCATAGATAGTATCTAGGTCTAGTAAAAAAATCTAGACTAGAGGGGCCAGAGAAATAGCACAGTGGTAGGGTGTTTGCCTTGCACGCAGCAGATCAGGACAGGCAGTGGTTCAAATTCTGGAGTCCCGTATGGTCCTCCATGCACGCCAGGAGTGATTTCTGAACACAGAGCCAGGAGTAACCCCTGATCTCTTCCAGGTGTGACCCTCCTAAGTACCCCCACCACCAAAAATATAGACTGGAATTTGCAGAAAATATGCAGGTGGTACATGTTGAACTGAAAATAAAACTTCAGTTTAAATCTGAATGAACTTCAGCTTCTACCTGAGTCCAGACTTGTAAAGCACCTCTAGGGTCTATGCTCTAGTGACTGGAGTAATAGTACAGTGGGTAAGTATGTGTCTTGCATTTAGCTGATCTGGGTTCTATTCCCAGCATGCCACATGATTCCTCAAGCATCTCCAGGGTAATATTAAATGAAGAGCCAAGAGTAACCCCTGAACATTGGTGGATATAACCCAAAACACTAACAATAAAAATTCTTGTTCTCAAAAAATAATTCTTGATTGAGGTCACTTTCAAGGCAAAATTCATATTTTGCGATTATTTTTACACTAGCCTTATTTCCTTCTATTTAATTTTGTTCTTATAACGTTTTTGTGGAAAACATTGATTGTTCTAAAATTGCCACATTAGCTAAGTCACTTTTATTTTGGAAGCTGTACATATAGAATTGAACTCAAATGCTTAGCCAGCTCATGCAGCTTTCAGCCTGGTGTGTACCCAGATGTCAAGTCTCATCACCTGCCTTCATGGCTGCTTTGCCCTTGGGTCCTAAGAGCACCAAAGTACCTATTATTCTCACTCACATGAGACATAGACTACCTTTCTTCCCTTCATTCCACTATTGTTCAGAATTTTGGCATTTTTTTGAAAGCTGTTTTTTCTAAGCCTTGGGCTAGTTATCTCAGCACCTTGGACAGCACCTGCTTTTCTTCACTTTGCCCAAGGTACCATAAAAAGGACAGTATTTTACTCTCCTTTTTGAGGAGTGTAGGGGGTTCAAACTCAGCAGAGCTCTGGGGTTACTTCAGCCTCTTTGTGTAGGGAGGACTCCTGAGTGAACCTGGGTGGCCCGTGCAAGGCAAACGCCTTAACTATTGAACTATTACTCTAGCCCTCCTTACTGTATTTTTTAATTTTATTTATCTTTTTTATTTTGGGGCCACACCCAGCAGCTCTCAGGGGTTATTCCTGGCTCTTTGTTCAGAAATCACTCCTGGCAAGCTCAAGGGATCATATGGGATGCCAGAAATAGAACCCAAGTTTGTTCTAAGTCTGCCTCATGCCGCTGTGCTATCTTTCCGTCCCCACTTTTTTTAAGTCAAGCACAGATCAGGCATGCAGGAGATGCTTACTAAAACAAATTTAATGGAATATGGGGATCAATGAAAGATATATTAACCCACTTTACTATTGAAAATGCTGAAAAGTAAAGAATATGAGAATGGAATCTGGCTGGTAACAAAACCAGAAAGGAAGGTGGTGGGCATTTAATGAACTTGATCTGGTTGTGGTCCCCAGGTAATTTCAAAGTGTCATAAACTTACAGTGCTCAGATACTCTTTCAGCACACAGCATTATTTTTGTTCAAAATACTTTTTATTTTCAAGTAACAATTTGTGATGTTCATCAAAGTTATCTGATTACCTAATTTTATTGGTGGGGTTTATGCTTTTGGTGGATGAAAGTTCTTATCCATTCTTAAGATCTGACTTTCATCCTCAAAGAACTTAGATTTTAAATCTATGATTTTAATAGCATTCTGTTTGAGTTGGGGTTTGAGTCATCTCTTTGATTAAAAGACTTATCTTCTAAATAAGTTGTTTTAATAGTTACTTTCCCTTTACAGGCCTTCTAAATTTAGATAAATGAAATCAATTATCACTTCCAGAATGTTCAGTTTCTACCCCTGTCCTAGAATTTGGTTTCTGAGAGGTTGGTTTTCTTCCTGTGGATTGTTTAAATTCTGCACTGTCTCAGTTGGTGTCTTCTGAGGGGAAGAGAACTGTAGATTGTGTTTACTTGCTGTTGACTCACCCAGACCTATAAGAATAGACATTTGACCTCCTGAGAGCCTAAACATGACCAGGGGGACCTCTCCAGCTGGTGGCAGAGGAGGTTTGCTCTATGAGAGAAAGTTGGTACATGGATAAACCCACTAAATCACCTCTTTATGGATGCCAGCTAAGGGGGGAGATGCCTCTATCATGTTCTGTGAAAGCTGAAAAGGGAAGAGATTGGTTTTTAATTCATTTTCTTTGTATTTTCCAGAGATGATCTTGAATCTATGACAGAGGGAGATGGGAGCATCATTCATACATCATTTTAGTCTATATTTAGGAAGCACCAGCTGTGGACTAGGCATTGAGCCATACTGTACATATGGAGTGAGCAGGAAGACATGAATTCTGCTTTGCCCAGAAGTCAGGGTGAGCAGAAGTTTGGTGCCTAAAGTTGGAGATGGTGGAAATAAGGTCAGAAATAATTATATTCAACATTTTTTATATTAGAGTAAAAATTTGTATTTACTGCTAAAAGAATAATTTCATCAGAGTCACAGAATTTGGGATCCCAGCCTGAGAAGTATTTCTGATATTTTAAGACCTAGAAAAAAAGAGGAGACAGAGGACTTGTCTCCTCAGATGCCTTTCCATCTCTCCCAAAGAACTTCCTGTCTTATCAATGCTGCTAGTTTCTAGCTGGGCTACTCAGAGCCTTCTCACGAATGTGAGACTATAACACTGGATTCCCAAGGGTTCCATGGGAAAAAAATTCATTTTTGGTGAGCACAATTTGTGTCAGATTAGACCCCAGTCTAAATCTGGAATAGTTCAGATATTTTAGGTTGAAAGTTTACTTTGATTCATTGTAAAAAGCTCCCAGACACACAAGTAAATGTACTTTAAAAAGGAGTTATCATTTTCCAGTTAGAAAGTAGAACTGATAGATCAGCCTGTAAGTTTGCATTTATCTGCAAACAGTGTAAGTCCATCCTACAGTGTGACTATATGCCAAGCACGTATGAGCTCAGCTCAGAGGAGGAGCTCTTACTGGGATCCTGGCTGATCCCAGCTTTAGATGGTTTCTGAATGTTGTCCAAATGTATGTGAATCAGTGTGTGTATGTATGTATACACAGGTATGTGTACCTATGATAATATGTTTCCCCTCTGAAAGTCCTTGTTTTTTTTAAAATTTTTATTGTGGCCAAAATAAGTTACAAATCTTTCACAGTAATATTTAAGGTACATAGTGACATTGAATAAGGGTCATTCCCACCAACGGTGTTGCTTTTTTTTTTTTTTTAAATCAGATTCTTGACAGGATACAGAGGTTGGATTACACACGATTTGAATTCATTCACTGATTCTTCTCATTACCACCTAGGTTTGGAAGCATCATTTGGTCTCTGACTTCATGTGGAATGGAATGAAATAACAGTATTTCCCAAACACAGTGGTTCTGCAGTAAGAATGGGAAAATATAGGTAAGCAATGAGTTTTTCACATCATAAATCTTTACGCCAGTGCTCAGAATGACAGGCTGCTCCCATCATTCTCCCTTCTCACCCCACTGCTTTACTTCCCCAAGCTTTGTTAACTTCAATTCCTTTTCTCCTGCATTGTTAATGACATTGTAGTTATAATATGTGATTGGTTTTGCACACATGTGGCACATGTGGCTGTAGAACTTGCACTCTAGTCCCCAGTGCTGACTGAGATCCAGGGTCAGTTGTAGTATGTGGGGGACAGATGCCTATCAGGGGCCCCACACTTAGTTGAGGTTTAGAAGTGATGTTTCTAATGCTCACTAGAGGTCACTATGGTGCTCACATGTATGTTTGCTAGGGGTCACAGTAAATGCCCAGAACTTCATGCTCAGAACTTCATGCTCTTTGAGGGTAGGCATGGTGGATTGGCTATTTTCTCGGCCCAAGACAATTTAGTTTGAATGTAATGTTGTTCAATGTTGGTTGATTTGTTTTAAAATTATGCTTTAATGGGCTAGCTACAAATCATTTTTATCTATTCATCAAAGACAGACTTAGTTCCTTTTACTATGTAAATGAAAGTGATAAAATAGAATCATTTAAGAGCATCTTACTACTGTCTATTAGGTGGTCTTATAGAAAATTAGCCTTAATTAATGGAGGGTTCATCTACCCCTGTTGAGGAAAGTAGGTAATAAGGCAGCTGTCAGCTGCAGTGGAGGATGAGGCCTTGTGCCTGACCAGAGTAATTGTGTTCACTGATAAGTGTGCCATCTGAACCTACAGCCTGTGGCACACACTGCCTATCAAGGCCAGGTTTGAGACCTGGGCTCACTATATGAGAGGCAGCTAGCTGGTTGCCTCACCCTACTAATTTCTGAGTCTCTAGGCTGCCTCTTGGTCTCTTTTACAGATACTCTAGCCTTCCTCATCTCTCTGCACCCCTTCTCTGAGCTGGCTGGCTGGTTACCCCAATAACCCTGAAGATCTGTCCTCTGAGACTTTCTGTCTGCTTGACTGTTTTTTTCTGCTAAGTTGCCTCCTGCTCCTGTGTGAGGAAATGGCAACATTTTCCATCCTGCCTACTTTTATTTCTATTACTGGAGAGGAAGAAGGAAGGATATACTTCCCACTGACTTCAGCTCAGCTGGTGCTAGACATTGTGTAGACTGATGTCGTGTTATCAAGGAGGAAATTATTAAAAAGATGAGGCTAATTTTCTAATTCACACCTGGAAAGTAAATCTGATGGCTCTAGCACAGATCTTTAATGAAATAACATTGTTTAAGAAGTTTCCAGAGAAATTCATCACTAATTGATTTTTGAACTGTGGAAAAAGATAACACAGAGAGATGAGATATTAACCTCTGTCTGGCCTGACTCTCTCTCAAGCTTTCTATTGTAATTCTTTTCTCATGGAAAATGCACAACAGCTTCCCAAATCAGTGTTACAGATGGTAGAGCCCACAGAAAGGCCAGTTTGGATGAGTATTTTTCTCTGGCTTCAGTTTGCCTTTGTTTAGGCCCTGCTGGGAAGCTTTACTGAAAGCAAGTTGCTGCATAGAGGAACTGGGTGACTCAGCTTGTGGCTTAAATCAGACAGTGAGTGAGTGGGAGAAATGCACTTGAGCAGTAGGATGGACGTCTTCTAAAACAGCAATTATGTAGTAGTATCACAAGGCACAGCCTCCCTTTATCTCTGGTGACTTCTCAGACATCCTCCCACCAAAATGTATTATTTATATACATATTATTGTCATCTAAATACCTGACATGTGCCCATTCATTTAAATATCCATATGGAATGTCTATTAGTATATTTATACATTTGAGTGCCATTTTAATATATTTTATTTTAAAAAATGATCCAGTACATGCAGTTCTAATAGGAACAGGCAAC
The DNA here is from genome assembly GCA_004027635.1 of Crocidura indochinensis. NCBI lineage: Eukaryota > Metazoa > Chordata > Mammalia > Eulipotyphla > Soricidae > Crocidura > Crocidura indochinensis. The sequence goes on along the minus strand of PVKC010006734.1, from coordinate 22,767 downwards.
TCTATAAACCCAGTTCTGTGCAATTTACCCAGGTTATACTTGTTTCTGCATCCTTCTTAAATTTCAGAAACTATTGCTTTTCAGGGTTGTGCTGGCAGAGAAAAAGGATGGTTGTCTTCTTGTCTTCCAGCTGATGTACACTATGAGCTGTCGTCAAATTCAGAGGAATTATGAGACCCAATAGGGTTCAGCTCTTAGATGAAGTAGCATTGGCTTGCAAACATATTAAAGCAGGTTGACTGAAACTGAAGTGTTGGGTTATAAATCCAGTCCATAAATCCAATTAGTAGTCCTTGCCAGGCTCTCTGCTGCCAGCTGGGGTTAGTCTAGAACCTAAATTCGTCCTCAACAAGCTAACAGCCATTAAGCTGGAATTGTCAACAAGAGGAGACTCAATGCTATGAAACTCATCCTTCAGAGAAGCCCACCCTGGCCTTGAAAAATGTTAATTTCTTGGGAAATATCATGTCAGAGATATTCTTTGCTAGATTTTCTACCCATTCTGTTAACTTATACTTAACTAATGACCTATTCTATATTCCTGACTCTATTTTATATTCTGCTCCAATTCTCTGTTTAGAGTCCCATCTTCGATTTTATTTGGGAACTCTTGGACTAGTTCTCAGAGTACAGAGTAATTAGTTTCAGAGTACATCCTCTTTTGCTCTTTCTATTAAAAAATTTCCAAGGAAGCTAATATTCTGGCTGGATCTCAGACCCTGGGCAAGAACATTGGGGAGACCCTGTTGATATGACCACTACTCTTCTAATAATGTTTTAAGGAGCCTCTAATTCTGTTACTAAATGTCACTTTTGTGTGTTCTGGATACTGAGACTTGTTTAGAAGATTGGCGATATGTGAGTGTGTCTGGGGAAAACTCTCTCTGATCCACAATGACCTGTAAACCTGCCAATGGTAGCACTAAACTCTGTTCTGCCTCTGCTGCTATTTTGGATATGGTCTTGTTCCCTCATTCCTTGATTTTGAAAAATTCTAAAGGCACTTGATAATTCTTGGAATGTCTATAAGAAATGTATACTTATTAGATGGTCAAAATCAATATGATTTCACATTCTCTCACTCATACGCATTCTAATTCTCACATACATACACATTACTCTTATGTATCTTTCACTATTATCTATATATTTATAGGGAGGGAGATAATAATCTTATTACAGATGTTGGATAATTAAATTATAGCAGATCAAAGTCTATAATTGTCTATCTGCAGAATAAAGAATGAACAGGGCCCATTGTATAATTCAATCCAAGACTGAAGCCCCCAAACAGGACTCTGCTGCCCAAGAAGGAAAAATTGGACATTCTAGTTCAGAAAGACAAAGAATCTATCTTTTTTTTTGGCTATTTTGCTCCTCTTGGACATCATATAGATTATAATGGCTGCCCACATCATTGAGAGTGGATCTTTTTTCTCAATATATTGAATCAAATTTGACCTTTCTAGAAACATTTTCACAGACACCCTGAAAATGACAGTCAAGGTGACATCAACTAAACTATCATACTTTTCCTTCACAGGATAAATTACTGACTACCCACGGACATCCTCCAAGAAAGTGCATTTTTTGAGGCTGTACCCACATCTTTTTACATTTTTTTCTGAAAGAAGTATAGTGAGCATTGATGCTACTAATTCTTTGAAATAACATGGAAACTTTTGAGTTTATACTTTTTTGGGGTTTGCTTTGGGACCTCACTTGATGATTTTGTTTTTGGGTCATATCCATTGGTGCTCAGCTTTTAGTCCTTGCTAAGTACTCAAGAATCGCTCCTAGCTTGGGGGACTATATGGGATGCCAGGGATCTAAGCCAAGTTCATCCTGGGTCAGCTGCATGCAAGACAAACGCCCTACTGCTGCACTATGGCTCCAGCCCCACACATCTGATGATTCTCATGCTCAGAGATTACCCCTGGATCTGCAATAAGGGATCACTCCTAGTGAGGCTCTGGAGAAAATATTGAGTGCTAGGGACTGAGCCTGGTTTGACTGTATTCACTCCAAGGCCATAGCCCCCAAACAGGACTCTGCTGCCCAAGATGGAAAAATTGGACATTCTAGTTCAGAAAGACAAAGAATCTATCTTTTTATACTGTTATACTATTACTCTGGCCCCAGGGTTTCACAAAATTAATATTCACCTGAAGTTAAGCCAGCTATATGAAGTGGCTTATTTAGCCCTCTCTACAATTCTGAAAGACAAATACTATGATTACTTAAATGTTTAATGTTACTTTAATGTTTATAGACTTAGAGAGCTCAAGTGCCAAACTGAAGTCGCATAGTTAATAGAATCTTTGTGGGAGACTTGCATCATCTTTGAGTACCTGGCCATACCAGTGCCTTCTGGGTTTTATATGCACTATTGACATACAGGAATTATGGGGGTAGTGAAACTGCTGTGCTTCCAACTCTAATCTCCCTATAATAGTGAGTCAGTGAAAAATTCCTTTGTGATTTGGCCACAGGGTGACATGGCCTAACTGAATCAGATGTGCCTGGGAGCAAGTTTCTAAGTATCTTGAACTGGGAGATTTCATGAAGAGAGAAAATGGAAACAGTAATCTAGTGGATATCAGTACAAGGAAGGAAACATTTAGAAAAATTTAAGACAGGTCTGAATAGATACCAGTATGACTTTTGAGGCCTCTAAAACTCAAAGGAGCCATGAGAAAGACAGAAAGGAAAAATATTTCTTTTTTAACCAGCAAAAAATCAAAGTGAAGGAGGACTTGTAAGTGTTCAACAATTTGAAACAATGGTGACTAGCTCTTAAAAAGTTCCACTAAAGATGGTGTACTGAAGATCTGTCTTATAAAGTTCCACTAAAAACAGTGCATTGAGGATCTGGCTAAGTTAGAGCTTAGCAGCAGATGCAGGTCAAGTTAGCCTTTAGAAAGGATTGATAGAGTGCAAGGTGTTTCTAATGCTATCAAAGATTGAGTCAAGATGTAGTCAAGCTCTTATAGTCACTGCTACATCTGAGAACCTGTACATTTGGGTTTGGAGAATTTTCTGTTTGGAGAATTTCCAAACTTCTAATTGTATGGTTCCTTCCAAAAGTAGTCACTAGTGGAATTACCCAAATTCATTTAATCATAGTATAGTCTTAAGGTCCTTCCAACCAGATGCTCTTCTGTCAAACTTCTGTTATGTCAGTGATGTCAGGAAGCAGATGCCTGGAGAAATTCTTTCTAGCCATGGAAGATGCAGAGGCATTCAGCATCCATAGATAATGATGGTAAATTTTCTGAGGGAAACACACACTGTGTATTGCTACTGGGAGTTAAGTATTCTGCAAGCAAGGGTGCTGGCAGGGACAAAATAAGAGCTACCTGGAGGAGTACATGATTTGTCTATGTTCTTGACTTTAGGATTTTCCGAGATGCTTAGAGATAACAGTGCCCTTTAATAAAATTATTTTCCACTTAAATTGTCTAGGGTGGTTTTTTTTTTCACAACTAAGAACCTTGACTGGTACAACAGGAAACTGAGGATTTATATAATCTCTGGGCCTTTCAGGAATAGGAAAAGCACTCAGCTGTCAATTGAGCATGATCAGAGTTTGTATCAGTCAGGGTTTTTGCTTGTGAATAAAAGCTAGATATTTTAAGGAGGAAAATATATATTGGAGGCTCAAGGATTCAATAGGATATTAGAAAACCAAGAGCTCATGTTAGGAATAGGGTCAAATCTTTGCTGCTTTAGGATTCTGCTTGACTTGTTATATAGACCCCAAATAGAATTAGATATTCCAAGTGGCTACCAAGAATAAGCTTGATTTTTAGGGTCATTATGCACTCACTCCAGCTCTGATAAAAAAAATTCCAGCTATACTGGTTTCCAGAAAAATACAAACTGTCACATCCTTCAGAGGGGGAAAGCCAGGATTGTACTATACCAGCATTGCCTCAGAGAAAAAGGCCAGTTGCTACAATAATAATATTGCTCACATCAGAGCAAATAATATAGTTCCTTATACTTCTAGATGATAAGTTGCAATAGATAAATAGAAGATACACACTTAGCAGGTAAAGAAGTCTCCAGACTGTAAAAAAAGCAAAAAAGGGACACAAATAATTTTTCTATCCTATATTCATATAGATTTATAGATTTGACTCAATTTTTACATTCATTTGCCAGTTTCCTAGTTATTAAGCAGTCCATTGTCTTAGAAAAACAATGAAAATGCATGGTCTAAAAATCCCTTTCACTGTCCCTCTCACCATTGATCTATCCACCATTTATCCACTATAATATCTACACACTCACCTATCCATTCACTCAACCACCAATTTATTTCCTCACTTATAGATCACCCACCTATTTACCTTTCCATCCATCCATCCATCTGGAAGCATTTACCAAATATTTTTCTGGGATGCATATTTATATTTTTCTGCATATAAAATTGAGTGGCCTAAAGATAATAAATTATAGCCATCAAGTCCGAAATGGTATATCTGCCCAAAGCTGAAATTAGATTGTTGGTTGGAATAAGTTCTTGTCTGGAGGCTCAATGAATAATTTTGTTTCCAAGATTATTGTCATGGATAAAGTTCAGTTTCTAGGGTCCCTGTTACTATATTGACTATTAGTTGGAAACTTCTAACTAGAGGTCATACCCCTCATCTTAGCAAAGGAGACCCTTCCGAATCTCTCTCACTCCTTGACAATTAGCAGAAAATAATTCTACCTTCAAAAGGGGATTGTGTAGTTAATTTTCCTACTCTAGTAAGACATCATGGGAATAAAATTAAACATATTAACCTTGAAGAAATTCTGTGGCTGCCACACTGAGTTGGTTAGGGGCTTCTCCAGTCTCTCTCTTGGTAGACTGTAAGTAAATAAAGAAGATAAAGTAAATAAAGATAAAGTAAGATAAAGAAGGTAAAGCAAAGAAGAAGTAAGTAAAGAATACATAGGAGAACATATTGATACTTAGTTTTATTTTATTTTTTTTAAACTTTATTGATTGATTGGTTGTTGAGCCATGCCCAGAGGCACTCAGGGATCACTCCTGGATCTACACTGAGAAATCGCCCTTGGCAGGCTGGAGGACCATATGGGTGCCAGGAATTGAACAGGGTTCCTTCCAAGTCAGCCACATGCAAGGCAAATGCCCTATCACTGTGCTATCTTTTCATCCCTGATACTTAGTTTTAGGGATAGCAGAAACTCTTTTTAAAATAATTTACATGGAATAAAAAATTGAGGTGAGCTTAGCCCTGGAGAGTGAGAATGGATCATGCATATCATCCCTCCTAGGAGGAATGTCTCCATGGGGCCAAAGGGTGGCACAGCACAGTGTGTTTGGAAAGAACAAATGGAGCTTCTAGAAGGCAAGTATTTCCCAAGGAAGTCAATGATTGAGTAGGACCTGGAGAGATTCAGAGGTTCTCTATCCTGATATTTGAGTCACATCTTTGGACTATAGGCTGGAATTTCTAAGTTTCAGGAGGGGCATAAAAATTAACCCTTTTTGCCTCTTTAAGTAGTGTTCTGTGTGAATTCAGGAAAGCTCCAGGGACCAGTGGTTCAGTTAGGCCTAAGGACACAATGGTGCTCAAGCCCTATCTTGCAGGGAACCATCAGAACCACCTTAATAGTGCTTGAATCCTCCAAGGTTGTACCTAGTGGTTCTTGGGGCCTTCAGGACTATATCCATGATGCTTTGGAGACCATGTCATTCTAGGGATCAAACCTGTGTTAAATGCAAGCTACTTGTATCCTAAAAACTACTATTTTCTGGTCACAAAATTTTCATTTTTACAAGTCCACAGGTGATGCTGCTAACCTGTGAGCACATATGAAAACTGCTTTCTGGAGAATGAGTGAGAGGTCCCTAAGAGCATGCCTAAGTAGCCATGGTATCTGTCTGGAGGAGGCAAAGAGATTGTGGGAAGATCCAGAACCATGACTCTGAGGTTGGAGATTGTGGGGAAATTAGAAAGACTTGGGATAAAGTATTGGGGTGCAGATATGAGAAACAGTGTGATATAGTTGATTGCTCCCCACAATAGAACTGGAAGGAACTTTAGCCATGGCACAGACTTTTTCTTCTTCCCCTAGCATCCTCATTCCTATGATGGGCATTGAGAAGTCAAGAGAGTTTAGATGATCCCTTCAGGGTTGCACAAAGCTGGTATGGCATGAAGATACAAGAGACCCAGATTCTCTGGCCTCTTACATGTTAAAGCAAAACATTTAAAAGTTAATTGGACAGGAGTGTGATTTGACCCACAACCTGCTGGTGTTCAGTGGCGATGGTTGTTGGTTCTGCGCTTAGGGGCTACTCCCATGATGCTCAGGGGACCATGAGCTAGAGATGCAACTCAGGCCTCCTGCATGCAAAGCATGTATTTTAGTTTAATGAACTATCTTTTTAGATCAAAAGTTAATTTAAAAAAATGAAAAAAAGTAAAAACAAACCAAGCAGCCCTGAGCTCACCCAGAAATTCCTTGTTGACTCTGATTCCTGCAGCTTTGTTCCTCCCCTCCTTTCATGGACCAAGTTTGCTTCCTGGAAAGGTCAATGCAGTGGGTACAGGAGAGAAACTTAGTTCTTGTTTGGACTCGACCTGAAAGGGTTCCTGAAAGAGAGGTCAAACTTATCAAATGTGTTTCAAGTCCCCAAACTGATTTCCTTTCAGTCCTGAGCTCTTGGTTGTAGGAGAATTTTCATGGCTGAGAGAACTTACTAGTGACAAATTTGCTGGAGCGTGGAGACACGATTGGGAAATTACAGCACGCTCTTGGGCTTGCAAAGGAACAGACAGAGAACACGGACCTGCCTTTTCATACACACAGCTTCTGGTGTGCACACGCACGCCATGAAGATCAATCCTAACCCTCAAAGGTCCCTTTGTCTCACTGAAGCGCTTATTAAATGAATCTATGTTTCCACTGGCAGCTCAGAATCATCCAGAAAGGGAACACAATGCAATGTCAGTCAGTATTTGTTACTGTCACAGCCTTCCTCGCTGTCCGTCCTACGTTTATTGTCTTTTTGGGGCTCGCTTTATCCATTTTCTCTGGGCAAAGTCATTAATCTTCCTCCTGGCTCGGGTGCAGTGCATCCCTGACAGCCGAGGTCCTGGCTTCCTGGGCGGCTGGGTAGGGTACCTCCGACCCGGCAAGCGGAGGAGCTTTGATTAAAAAGAGTGAGGAGCAGCAGAGCCCCAAAAAGGAGGGGTACAGGCAGCTGTGGTCCCAGAAGAGGATCTGTGGAAAAGGTCACCCTGTTTTCGAGTCATCTTCGTTGCACCCTGACACCAAAATACACGTAGTTCTATGCAGAGTCACTTGATAAGGAGGCTAATGAAGTGGAAAGATGTCAGCAGAGCTACACAGGCCAGGCTCTGGGGGATGCGCCATGATTCAACCTCTCGTTTCCATGGAAACCAGAGAGTCTTGGCTTCTTTCTATCTCGCCTTCGTTTTGGAAGGTCTCTCCTTGGTAACCTTGACCCTTTCACATTGGTAGCAGAAGATAAGGAATTCCATTTTCCCTTATCTGGTCATGGTTGGCTGGTAGACGCTGATGGGTCTGCGATGGGGGGAGGGACAGGCCGGGGGCTCTGGGGTGCCTTCATTCACATGCATGAAGTGGAGGGTGGGAGGCTAGAGAAAAAGAACACAGTTAATTAAGGTTGATATTGCAGAGAAGGTTGTTTTCTGAATAATAAATTCCATGGGCTTCAAAAACAAGTGCTATAAAGGAATGTAAAAAGGAGGGACCGTTGAAGGACAGAGGAGGACCAGTTTGGTCAGGGGGTGGCATTGGAGGTGGGGCGGGAAAGAGAGAAACTGCATGTAAGAGACCCTTGTCTGCTGGGATATGCAAAGTCAGAGATTATACCGTGTTTGGTGATAACTTGTGACATGCTCCTATACTCATACCCATTCTCTTGAGCACTGGGGGTCACTGGCAGCCTCTGCTAATGGAGAAGGGCTCTGGAGTTGATTCCAATGGGAAAGATGATTTCAGGTAGCTAGAGAGGAGAGCAATTTTTCTTTAGCTCAGTCACTGTGATGTTGCCCCCGGCAGATGCTTCCCTGGTTATGCTGTACATCACTTTTCTGTTCAAGAGCCCACTAAACTCTTATGTATGCTGTGTCTCCTAAAATAAAAATTATTGATTGAGAAAAACGTATTTGTCCCTGGCCAGTCAGCTTGGGTGCTCTCTTGGGCTGATCAGTTATTTTTGGGTCAGACAAAGGGGTAGGTGGCCAAGGATGTGTGGGAAAGCCAAGTTCCCCTATTATCCCCCTTAGTAGTAAGTGTATTTGTAATATTTCTAAATATTGATATAGAATCAGTCTCTCTTAAACATCTTTGGAGTTGGACCCCTAATTTAACTTACAACTTACAGCCACAGGGAAGAAAAGTAAAATTAAAAATCCGTAATAAAAGGCAAAAAATCTCAGCACGTCTTATTTCTGTGCAATAAAAACTGGGACATATCATATTTGAACTAGACTCAGTGGTTTTGGACCCCCAGAGTCATGGTCTAATGGCAGTTTTCAGAAATTTCTTACCACTCCATGAAAAAAATTCTTGCCATTTAACACATGGTACTTCCTAAATAAAGCTGTCACTTTATATTAGCTTTAAATATAAGAATTTGAACACAAACTCTTTACACCTAAGGGTCACTGCCAATCCCTCTCCCAAGCTCAAGGCTCAGCCAGGTGACCATTGTTACATGTCTTTTTGCCCTCCAGTTCTCAAACCACACACTAATGTGAGAAATCATTCCAACTCATATCTAATATTTTAGGAAGATAGACCCTCACTCTTCTTTGTCTTAGACAATAATACAGCCTCAAAACTTAGTTGACAAAACCAAGAAATTTGTTGGCAATTTTTTATACTCAGATAACTTTACGTGTTCATGAAAATAACCTATAAGGCAGATGAATTTGTAGTCACCTTTTGTATAAGCAATTCAATAGATAACTTTCTTAAGTAATGGGGAAGCTGAAACTCCACCACTACAACCCACATAATGCATAGAACAATGGGGGAAACTATGGAGGACAACTGCAATTGGGGATATGGAGAAAACCTAGGAAAATCTCCAAGCTTATTAAAATGCCTAAACCCCATAAATGAGGACCAAAAATCAGCACTTAATACTTTAGCAACAGAAACCAAGGAGTCAGGGCCCAGGAGATAGCATGGAGGTAAGGCGTTTGCCTTTCATGCAAAAGGTCATCGGTTCGAATTCCGGTGCCCCATATGGTCCCCCGTGCCTGCCAGGAGCAATTTCTGAGCTTGGAGCCAGGAGTAACCCCTGTGCACTGCCAGGTGTGACCCCCCCCAAAAAAAAAAAACCAAAAAAAAAAAAAAAAAAGAAACCAAGGAGTCATTGGCCAGTGAAATCAAGCAATCGATAGATGAGCAATTCAACCAACTTAAAGAAGAACTCTTTCAAATGAGAGAAAATATACAAATGGAATTGAAGGGACTAAAGAAAATGTTAGCAAGACATAGCAGTAGAATGACACAGGTGGAGAACCATACAGATGAACTTAAAGACAAATTACAAACCAGCATTGATAAAGAAGTCAAAGAGAAAGGAGAGACAAAATGATGGAAGAAAATGTAAGGCACTTAATGAACAAAGGCAAGAAAAATAACCTCTGAATTATAGAAATATCAGAAGGATAGGAAAAAGAAAAGGGAAGAACAAATAGTATGAGAGAGAGAAAGAGATAGAGAGAGCAGAGAACTTTCCCACTCTTTGGAAAGAGGCTGTTATACAAATCCAAGAGTCAAAAAGAATGCCAAACAAAATAAATCCTAAGAAAATAACACCAAGATATATTGTAATCCAAATGGCAAAACAAACAAACAAACAAACAAACAAAGATAAATGGACTCCTTAAAGCAGTAAAGGAGAAAAAAAACCTTAAGTATAAAGGAAAGAACATAAGAATTAAACCAGATATTTTATTTGAAATGTTCTAGGCAAGAAAAGAGAGGAATGACATATTAGAGTTACTGAATGAACTAAATTTGCAACCTAGACTTCACTACCCAACAAACCTCTCCATTGTATAGATGTACCACAGTTTCTTTAGCCACTCATCTGTTGTCAGACATCAGGGTTGTTTCTAGATTCTAGCTACTGTAAATAGTGCTGCTATCAGCATAGGATTGCAGAGGGTATTATTGTATTGTGCTTTTGTGTTCCTAGGATATTATTGCTAGGCGTGGTATTGCTGGATCAGGTGGGAAAACAGGTCCAGTGTTTAGGGAATCTCCATATTGTTCTCCAAAAGATAATTCTACCTGCTGTAAATGAGTTCCTTTCTTGCCACAAACACACTAGCAATGGTTGTTCTTGATCTTTGTGATGTGGTATGAGATGATATTTCACTGTTGTTTTGATTTTCATTTCAATGTTGTTTAGTGATGTGGAGCATTTTTCACGTGCCTTTTGATCATCTGTAGTTCTTCTTTGAGGAAATGTCTGTTTATTTCTTCTCCTCATTTTTTGATGGAGTTAAATGTCTTTTTCTTGTTAAGTTCTGTCAGTACCTTGTATATCTTAGATATTAGACCCTTATCTGATGTGTGTTGTGAGAATAGTTACTTCCATTCCATGGCTGACCTTTTAACCCTAGTCACTGTTTCCTTTGAATTGCATAAGCTTCTCAGTATAATCCAATTGTTTATCTCTGATTCCACTTGATTGGACAGTGGACATCCTTCTTGAAGATGCCTTTAGTTTCAATTTTATGGAAGTTTTGCCTATGTTCTCTTCTATGCATATTATAGTTTCAGATCTGATACCAATGTAGGAGCTTGTTTTTAACAGAATAAACAAGATAAACTATTGGCAAGACTCTCAAGGAAAAAAGAGAAAGTGTTCAAATAAATTGGATCAGAAACGAAAGGGGAGAAATTACAACAGAACCTTCAGAAATTTAATACACCATGAACAACTTATTATTGTAATAATAATAATAACAACATTATTATTTTGGTTTTGGGGTCACACCTGGCAGCACTCAGGGGTTACTCCTGGCTCTATGCTCAGAAATTGCTCCTGACAGGCTAAGACCATATGAGATGCTGGGGTTCAAACCACCATCCTTCTGCATGCAAGGCAAACGCCTTATCTCCGTGCTATCTCTCTGGCCTCCATTATTATTGTAATAATGATAAACAACTGTACTCAAGCTAGAGAACTTAGAATAAATGGACGATTTACTGAAGCATATATTCTCCTAAAACTGAACAAGCAGTAAGTAGATAGCCTTAACAGGCAGATCACAAACAAGGAACTTGAAACAATAATTAAGAATATCCCCAAGATTAAAAGTCTACGACCAGATGAGTTTATGGGCAATCTTTGTGTAATATCAGAGAAGAGTTATTACCATATTTTAAATGACAGCTGCTTGCTTTGTGCCTACTTGGTTTCCTCTTCCTTGCTTGTCTACGTGATGCTGATGTGAAAGCCCCAATGTAAAAAAAACTCCACTCCATCATCAAGGTAGTCCTTGGCTGCCCATGAAAGGGGGAGTCTGATTCTTTCCATGAGCTTTGACACAAAGAGAGACATTTTAATTGGCCATTGCTTGCTTTGTGTCTGCTTGGTATTCTGTCCCTTGCTTGCCTATGGGAAGCTTTCATGAAAGCCCCAAGTGAAAAGCACCACCACCATGTCAACTAGGTAAACTGAATATGTCTAAAAAGAGGCAGAGGAGCATCGTGGCTCCATGCAGCTTCTAGCGAATGAACCCCATCATAGCACATAGAGAAAAACCCACAATATAAGCATGGCAAGGAATGAAAGCATGGAGGAATAAAAACACAAGCCAGCACCATGCATAGAGAATGAAGATATCAGCCAACCACCTAGTTTGCTTCTCAGATAAGGAGTATAGAGAAGAAATATGGAGGATGTTTATAGAACTCAAAAAAGCATAAATTGAGTTGAACAAAACACAAATAAGAATCAAAAGGATATGAAGATAGAAATCAGAAAGCTTCAAACTGAAATAACAGGTCTAAAAAATAAAATAGAGGAAATAAAAACCTCAATGGAAAGCCACTCCAACAGAGTAACAGCAGCTGAGGATAGAATCAGTGAACTGGAAGATGATATGCATAAAAATTCCATACAACAGAGATATTAGAAATAGCCTTAAAGCAAATGATCAATGGAAAAAATATTCAAAGATTGTGAACAGATGAAAACAAGTCTTTGATAATCTCAACAGAAACAACATAAGAATCATTGGAGTACCAGAGATTCAGGAACAAAGTTCCCACGAAAAATCAACAGTCAAGGACATCATTGCAGCGAAATTCCCAGAGATAAATACTGCATGCCTGAAGAGTATGAGATAAAAGAGACCCAAAGGAAAACACCACAAAACACATCCTATTCACAATGGCGTATCTCACACATAGTATTGAATAGAATACTAAAGGGAGCAAGATCAAAAAAGGAAATTACATTCAAAAGAGCATCCTTAACATTTACAGCAGATTTGTCACAAGAAAATCCTCAAGATCAGAAGACAGTGGTGGGATATAGTGACAGAACTCAATGAAATTTATGCTTTGCCTAGAATAATGCACCCAGACTGACTTACTTTCAGGAAGTGTATACATAGTTCCACAGATAAGTAACAGCTCAGAAACTTTACATACTCAAAATCAGCCTTAAAAGAAAAACTGAAAGATCTACTTTAAGACAAGGCAGACCAAGAGACTCACCAAACTTGTACACAGAGATGAGACTAAATCTCATGACAATTATCTGTCTCAACATCATTGGACAATATGCACTAGATAAGAGACACAGAGTGGCAAAAATGGATCAAAAATCTGAATTCAACATTCTGCTGCTTACAAGAAACACATCTGAATAGTCAGAACAAACATAGACTCAAAAATCAAAGGTTGGAGGAAAATCATCCAAGCAAACAACACCCTTATAAAAGCTAGAGTGGCCATATTAATGTCAGATGACAAAAACTTTAGATTTAGAAAAGTTCTGAGGGACAAAGTTGGACATTTCATACTAATCAAGGGATATGTACAACAGGAAGAAATTTCACTCCTAAATATATATGCATCCATTGAGAGACCAGCAAAATATCCAAAAACAATTCATTCATATATTGGAGAGGTGACACTCAGGGGTTACTCCTGACTATGTGCTCAGAAATTGCTCCTGGCTTGGGGGGACCATATGGGACTCTGGGGGATCAAACTGTGATCTGTTCGAGGTCAGCCGCGTACAAGGTAAACGCCCTCCGCTGAACCACCACTCTGGCTCCTTCATTCTCCTTTTGGTTTAAACTGTATTTATTTGATACTGTCATCCTTGTAGGAGCATATCAATCTAGATGCCAATGTGTATCTGAAACCATCTTATGTTTAAAAACAAAAATGCACAGAATGTTAACTATCAATAAGAGTGTAATAAGCCTGAAAATGACCTAATGACAATGATTTTCACAAATTTTCTTGTTGATGTACTCTTTATTTCTCTTTTCTTTTTTCTCTTTCCTTACTTCTTTATGTTCTCTCTCTCTTTCTCTCTCTCTCTCTCTCTTTTTGGTTTTTGGGTCACACCTGGCAGTGCTCAGGGGTTACTCCTGGCTCCATGCTTAGAAATTGCTCCTGGCAGGCACGGGGGACCATATGGGGACACCGGGATTTGAACTGATGACCTTTTGCATGAAAGGCAAATGCCTTACCTCCATGCTATTTCCCGGGCCCCTTTTATGTTCTCTTTTAATAATTTCACTCCCAGTTACCTGGAAACAAATGCATTATGATCAGCTATGTCATTTATGTTATACATGGTCTATAAATAAAAAAGTAAGGCACATAAAAAGTTGAAGGTAAAGAACAGAATTAAATTTATTAAAATTTATTAAAATGAACACTGTTCAACACTTTAAAATATGAAATTTAGAAAATGCAAGGACAGTTTGCTGATCTGAAGAATGTATCTGCATATTATACTATCAACAAAAGAATTTTAGCCAAAATAAAGAATTCCTAAAATTAAAAATAAGAAGACAAGCCAATTAAAAAGCAGAAAGTGGTTACAACATGACCAATATGTTATCATTAAAGTGAAATTAGGAATATAATGTGATACTGCTTAATAATTATTATAACTTGCTAAGGTAAGGAAAACAGATGCTATGAAGTATTGTCTAGTATGTGAGAAAATGGAACATTGAATATTGATGATAGGGAAAATACATCAATGGGAATATAGTCACCTTGAAAACATTTTTACATTATAAAAATTGAGTACAAATTTACTTTAAGATTTACTTTAAAGATTTACATTAAGAATTCGTATTTAGGGGCCTGGGAGATAGCATGGAGGTAAGGCATTTGCCTTTCATGCAAAAAGGTCATCGGTTCGAATTCCAGTGCCCCATATGGTCCCCTGTGCCTGCCAGGAGCAATTTCTGAGCATGGAGCCAGGAGTAACCCCTGAGCAATGCCGGGTGTGGCCCAAAAATCACACACACACACACAAAAGAATTCTTATTTAAAGGAATCTACTATAATATGAAAATGTTTATGCAATATTATTAACAGTGATATCAACTGGAGATAATCCAAATGCTTATCATTTATTAGCAAGTAACAGATAAACCACATGTAGCAAATACAAAGAGTGGTGCATATGTACAACACAGACACTATGATGTATGCTATAGCAATGAACCTCCAAAACATTAAGCAAAATAAACCAATTTGCCACGAACTCAATATTTTATTATAGCACTTGTATGAAATGTTCAGTTTTAAAAATAAATTTATAATTGGCAGAGGTTAATCAGTGATTATCTGGAGCTGTGTGTGCAGATGGGCATTAATTGCTTGAAGGAATTGCTTTCGGATGGCGAAAACTGAATTGTGTGGTGTTTGCAAAACCCGACAAAGTTGCCAAATATTATTGAATATTATTACCAAATATTATTAAATCATCTGCATATGACATATGCATATTATTCCTTAATAAAACTATACCTTTTAATATTTTTTATTATTTTTTATTTTTTATATAAATTTTTAAAAGTAGCTTTGTCAAAGGAAAACTAAAGGTAGAGGAAATGAGATAGTGATTAATGTAATGTATTCTGTGATGCCAGATATCCCAATTGGGATAAAGGTGTCAGGGTCTACTAGGTAAAACATGATCAAAGAAATATAAAAATAAGACTTTTCAGAAGCAGTTATTCTGTTACTTAATACTGAGATAAAATTTATTTTGCTAAATTGATTTCATTCAGTTATTCATAAATATTCATTGTACATCTGTTCTGTGCCAAACAGTATGTTAGGTTCTGGTTATATCGAAGTGAACAAGAGAATCAGAGTTCCAGTTCTCCTGGAGTTTTGCTCCACTGGTTCTTCTGTTATTGGTATAATTGTAGTCATTTTGAAAATATAATTGAAGTAATACTACATATTGAATTTTTGTTTTTTGATTTTTACTTTATTTTGTATCCCAAATATCTAAACATATCATTAAAAGCTCATGAACCCTATTTTTTGTTATCAACTTTACTGAAACATGCTTTTATATTAATCATTTACATTATTTCTAGTTTATTGATAAAAAGAATTTCTTTGTAAATAAATCTTTGTTTTACTTTTCTCTCTCTCCTTACCACTGAATCTTAGAAGTGATATTATTGGATCAAAGTTTTAAAGTCTTAGCATATAATAAAACCTGGATAGTTATTGTTAAATTATTTTTTTAAAGGTGGCATACTAGTAGAGACTTCTAAGGTAGTGGGTTATGTTGGAGGATAAACAACAACCTGAAAAAGTGATCTATGACCTCTAGGTTATAGGGAATGGGCTCTAGTCTTTGGCATTTAGTCTTTCAGAATCTTAGAGGATAAGTTCCATAATATAGGCTGAACTAATTGCTTTTGAATTCTGTGCAATCTCAGGCTATGGTAAAGTGGTTCGAATGACAGCACTCGGGACTTAATATAAAAGTTATAGAGAGGGAAGAAAACGGAGATCAGGAAAAGAAAAGTGTTGCTAAACTGCTTGCAAAAAACACAAGGAGGAGAAAAAGCTATAAAAGAAGAAAAAGAAGAATAGGGTAAATATACCACAGGAAAATCATTAGTGGAAAAAGTCAGGGGTAGCCATTGAAGAATAGCAAAGAATTCAGGCTAGGTGAAACAAGTCAGATGGTAGGAATAACCTCATGAGTATTATTCTTTAGAGAATAAATTAATAGGAATACAAATGTGATAAAAACAAGACGGAAGCAAAATGAATTGTGAAAGGAGATTATAGGTCTAAGAAATTAATTGAAATAAATTTGGTAGCATAAAATAACAAGGAACTAACTAGACATGGCTAAAATCTAGATTAATGACATGAAGAGAAAACCAGAAATAATTATACTGATTGCACAGGAAGAAAAGAATAAAAGTTGTTAAATAATTAGAAAGAAGAGGAAATGAGACAAGCATGATCCAAAACAATGTATTGGTTGTCTTCAGTAGAGAATCTAAGGAAGAGGAAGAATGCAGAGACGTGAATTTCTGAGCTAGAGGGAGTAATCTATGTGCTTCTTCCCCCCAAAACAAAGGACTAATATCAAATATTTTTCTAGATTATATTATTGAGCTTAAAGAACAAAGAAAATTCCTCAGAACCAAGCAGTCCCTGCCAGAGGAAAAGTATAGGCTGTCTCCTGATACACTATTGTAACTTGCTATGTTCAAAGATAATGAAACAGTCTTTATGAGTTTCTGAGGTTTGGAAAGAGACACTTAGAAAACGAAGCATAACCAAGGAGTTGCCCATGTATGAAGACTCAGACAAGCAGTCTTAAATATGAAATCACAGTGGGAGTGAGCACCCACTCTATCTGTTTGCATAAAATCAGAGCTCTTTGGTGATCAGATGAAGTTTGGAAAGGCTGTAAAAATAGACTGACAATGAGAAATGTATTCATTTGAATAAATAGCTTTTGTTTTATTTTTTTAGGCAAATTATGGTTGTAGCATAGAATGCTACCATTGTGAACTCTGGCAAAATAGAAAATGTAGATACTGGGTGGTGGGGTGAGGGGAGATGGAGAGAGGTGAGAGTGAGAACTTTTCACTGCCAGGCTGCTTGCTGTAGTGGATTAATTTATACTGTTTAAACTTCTAGACTTTGTGTACCTCAATACCATCACCTTTGACATTATTGTAGCCTATGTTATCTAAACAATCATAAAAAAATAAGAAGAAAAGGAGTTTATGCTTAAACTGATTGTAATATCTTTCTGATTTTCATAATATTAAAAAACATTTTTGGGGCCGGAAAGATAGCACAGCAATAGGGCACTTGCCTTGCAAGCGGCTGACCTAAGTCAGTGGTTCAAATCCTGGATTTCCATATGATCCCTTGAGCCTGCCAGGAGCGATTTCTGAGCACAGAACCAGGAGTAACCCCTGAGTGCTGCCGGGTGTGACCCAAAAACCAAAAAAACAAGTAAACAACATTTTTTCTTAAACCCTAGAATAACCTTTAAAGAGTTAATTAATTTCCTTGAAGTGAAGAAACACTTAAGGTACTATAAATCTTTTTTCAAGAAAAGTTAAATTTATAAGTAGCATTCATTTAATTATCTCATTTAAAATTTTTCTATCTCTGTCTCTTACTATATCTTTTTTCCCCTTTCCTAACATCTGTATAAAAACCAGAGAGTGGTTGGAAGGGTGATCACAAAAATGTTAACACTAATTAGTTCTGACTTGTGAGGTTTCCAGTGATTTTGTTGATTTCTTCTTTGTACTTCTTCTGAATATCTTACATTTAAAAATAATGAGTATGAATCACTGTATAACATTTAGCATTGTTCCAAAATGTTATACATGGTTTTTGCAGAAAATTTCAAACATGAAAAAGGAAAACCTTTTCCAACCTCTGCCTGTGATAGCCTGCTTCATTGGTAGCTCCCTGTGATAACTGGGTGTTTGTGCCTTGTGATTGGCTGTCAATTTTATATGGCTATGGCTAGGTTGTGGTACTCCGTGATTTGGCCAAATATAGTCTATGTGTGGTTGTGAAGTCATTTTTAGATGTGATTGAAATTTAAATCAGTTGGCTTTGAGTAAAACAGTGTGCCTTTCATGTTGTTGTTGAACCTCATGCAATCAGTTGAAGGCCTGAAGAACAAAGATTAAAGTTTTCTAAGAAGGAAGGATTTCTTAAGGTTGCAATATTAAATAACTTACCTCAGTTTCCAAGCTGCTGCTCTGTGGAATTTAGATTCAAGACTGCAACACCTATTCTTATATTAATTTCCAGTCTGTCAACCTTCCCTAGGGATTTCAGACTTTCTAGTGTTGTGTATACGTGTGTGCATATGCATATGTATGCACGCATATAAAATAGGTATACTATCTCCTGAGAGATATTAATCTAATTTTCTCCAAAAGAGATTAATTCATGCATACATATATAAACACACAAACAAAATTTATCTTCTCTATCTCTACCTCTGTTTCTATCCCTCTATTTGTCCTACAAATTTATTGGTCTGAGTAACTTTGACTAAAACATCCTTTGGCCTGTAGAGACCTGGGTTCTGAACAAGGAGAGATGCCATTTTGTAAAAGGACCAGGTGTAGGCTTCTCTTTCTCAAGTCAAAGTTTTCAATAACAGTGCCCTGACTACATGGCCATACCACATAGCATATCTAGTAAGGACATGAGGAAGCCATAGGAAGGTACCCTCGACGACAGATCATCAGAATCATTCCCTCCTATGTAAACTGGCTTGAGACTTTGACTGGAGTTTCCTCCTCTGGGGGACAGCCCTGGCCTGTCAGTTTGGAACTTGTGGCTGACTAAATAAAGTTTTGTTTTGCTTTACTCCAATTGTGTGGTGATCTTGTCCTTGGATTTTGTACACTAACAGGCCATCTTTGGCTAATAGGCATTAACAAATGTGATACAGAGTAGTGTTGTGGAGAGAGAGACAGACAGAGAGAGAGAGAGAGAGAGAGACAGACAGACAGACAGACAGACAGGCAGGCAGGCAGACAGATGCTGAGGAGAAATATAAGAGAGTGAGAAGTTCAGTAAGCCTCTCTAGTTGTTTCCACCATACAGATTAAAGGCCGAAGTAGCTGAATAAAAGCATTTTTGAATTTTTGATCTCAGCCATGTCTTCATGACATCAGGGGGATCAATAGAAGAACTATTCAGACTGAAAAATAATAAACAAATAAATGGCTAATATTCTAAGTCACTGATTTTTGGTGTGGTCTACTAATTAGTAATAGATGTCAAGTACATACCTTTATCATTTTGGCCTAGTTCTGGATTTGTTTTATAATTTAAACATTTTAAATGTTTACATGTTTAAATTTTTTATAATTTATATAATTATAATTATAAAATCTATAATTTGAACATTAAACTAGAATCATAATTTATATAATTTATAATTATAAAATTTATAATTTGAACATCAAACTAGAATCATACTTTATTGTAAATATCCCACACTTCATATTTCCAATACCAGATGAGCAGGTCTAAAGAAGGGTCCGTGTGCAAATCAATAAACCAAGACATTAAGGGAGAAAAGTGTGGAGTTGGTGACTTCTATCTTCTTGGTCTCTTGACTGCCAAAACTCTTTATTTGCCAGCTCAAACCCCAGCTGAAAGGGGGCGGAGTCGAGTGAGAGACAAAAGTATGGAAAAAACTAATCTAGTTGAGGGGGAGGGTGAAAAGGAAAGAGGAGTTGAGAGAGAGGCAGCCTTGTTCTGTACCAGTTATTAGAGGAAGGGCTTTTAGTTTGTTTCCACTGAGTATAGTATTTGCTATGGGCTTGTGGTAATGGCCTTGAATATATTGTGAAAAGTTCCTTTCATTCCCATCTTCTTGAGCGTTTTTATCATGAATGAATGTTGTACCTTATCAAATGCTTTCTCTGCATCTATTGATATGATCATATGGTTTTCATTTTTTCTTTTGTTGAGATGGTACACTATGTTTATTGATGTATGAATGTTCAACCATGCTTGCATTTTTGGAATGAAACTTACTTGGTTAAGTTGTATGACCTTCTTGAGGAGGCGTTGGATCCTATTAGCCAGAATTTTGTTGAGGATCTATGCATCTGTGTTCATCAGGTATATTCTGTAGTTTTTTTTTTCATGTAACATCTCTCTCTGCTTTTGGTTTCAGGATAATGGAAGCTTCATAAAAAGTATTTAGGAGTGTTTCTGCTTCTTCAATTTTCTGGAAGAGCCTGAAAAATTGATAATTGGTCCTCTTGAAAGATTTAAAAGAAATCATTAGTGAATACATCTGTACTGGACTTTTGTTTTGGGGAAGATTTTTTTTACCATTTTAATTTTCTCAATAGTGATGCATCTGTTTAGATATGTTAGGTCATCCTGGTTCAACAATGGAATGGACATGGACTATTATGCTGAGTGAAATGAGTGAGAGGGAGAGAGATAGACATAGAATAGATTCACTCATTTGTGGGATTCAAGAAAAATCAGAGATAATATGGTAATAATACCCAGAGACAATAGTGATAAGGTTTGAAAGGACCAATTCATGATATGAAGCTTACCACAAAGAGTGGTGAGTACAGTTAAAGAAATAACTACACCAACAACTTTCATGATAATAATAGAATGATAATGATAGTGAGAGAAATCAAATGCCAGTCTCAAAGACAGGCAAGGGGTGGGGAGGAGGGAGTTGGGGACATTAGTGGTGAGTAGGTTGCACTGGTGAACCTTTTTCAGCAGTGTACATTTTTATGACTGAAACCAATTACAAACATGTTTGTAATCATGGTGCTTAAATAAATATATTTATAAGAAGATAATATAAAAATTTGAGAAAAAGAAGGAAAGAGAATGTGAGGAAAGTATTTGTTTTGGGTACACAGGATATAATTTTCCAATTAGTTTTTCTTCAGTGACATGATTTGTTTCTCATGTTATTAAAAGCTTTTGCTTAAACCCAGTTTTAGTGCCTTTTTTATTTTTTTACCATTTCTTGCTATTGCACTTTTATACTGGTTCTAATATTTCTATATTTTACAAAAAACACACTATGAAAAATGTTCTTATGTTTATTACCAGGGCGGTTATAGCTATAACATTAAACTAAGAGGCTCATGTATTCAATGCTTAGTGAGTCTTTGCAAGATAATGATAAATAATTATTATTTTTAAGCCACTAAGAATGGGATGATTTATATCCACGCCTGCCCAGTCGGGCTGACTGCTAAGAACTGTAAGTCTGTCTTTTCTTTGTGTATCTTTGTCCTCTGCTGACATCTGGACCTCGTGGCAGTGGGCTAATAATAGGCTGCAGAAGAGCATGGCCGCTCCGCTTCGCTATGCGGCCGTGCGCTCTTTCTAAGGAAAGCACATCAATGCAAGAAGAAGAGAAAAAAACACACTAAGGACTGTGCTGGATCACAGAAACCCAGCGTTTCTCTCTGGATTGTCTTCTCTGCTGTAAGCCTAGGCCCAAGATTTGATTATCTCAGAGGCCTCATCCACGGAGGACTCCACTCACTTGTAGGCTAATCAACACACCTGAAAGGCTAGAACCAGAGGTGTCTGGCTGCGCACATCATCTACCCAATGAATACCACCGCAACACGTAGAAAAACACACAATACTAATGTGAAAATGGGGAAACAACACAGGCCAGCGTCAGACATAGAGAACGAAGAAGACAATTCTGATGACCAGATAATGACCAACGAACTAATCAATCTCTCAGATAAGGACTTTGGAAGATGCTCAAAGAACTCAAAGAAACGATGGACCGAGTTGAACAGAACACTAATAAGAACCAAGAAAATATGATGACACAAATAGCAAAACTCCAAACTGAAATAACATGTCAACTAACAGACCTGAAAAACTCAAAAATGAATTGAATGGTAAAATAAATGATCTCAACACCAGGGTAGAAGAAGCTGAGAATAGAATTGGTGCTGTGGAAGATGAGATAAATAACAACCCATACAGCGGGAGAGATTGGAAAAAAAACTTAAACGAACAGACAATGGAAAAAGTAGGCAAAGAATGGGAACAGATGAAAATAGAAGTCTATGATAAGATCAACAGAAACAATTTAAGGATTATTGGAGTCCCAGAGACACAGGAAGAAAATTTCCAGGAAGAATCAATGGTCAAGAACATCATTCAAGAGAAACTTCCAGAACTAAAGAATATATGTGATCAAATCTGGTATGCCCGAAGAGTACCAACCAAAAGAAACCCCAGAAAAAATACCCCAAGACACATCCTAGTCACAATGACGAATCCCACAGATAGAGACACAATTCTGCAAACAGCAAGATCAAAAAAGGAAATTACATTCAAGGGAGCATCCTTGAGAGTTACAGCAGACCTGTCAACAGAAACACTCAAGGCCAGAAAACAGTGGTGGTAAATTGTGACAAGACTGAATAAAATGAATGCTTCACCTAGAATAGTGTACCCAGCAAAACTCACTTTCCGGTTTGACGGAAAAATACATGGTTTCACAGACAAAAAACAGCTCAGAAACTTTACAGACTCAAACCCACGCTTAGGAGAAAAACTGAAAGACCTAATTTAAGACAAGACTAACCAAGGGGCCGGGCAGTGGCGCTGGAGGTAAAGGTGCCTGCCTTACCGCGCTAGCCTTGGACGGACTGCAGTTCGATCCCCCATGCCCCATATGGT
>PVKC010006733.1:0-30596 GCA_004027635.1 Crocidura indochinensis | reverse complement strand
GACACACACACACACACACACACACACACACACACAGCTCAAGCTCTTTCCTGACCTGCCATTTCCATGTTGGCCTTTGTCTATACCTCTCAGTCTGCCTCAGCCACCTGTTTCTGCCAGGTTTGTTGGTTAGGGCCAAGTTCCTTATCCCAACATCATGAGATCCTGTCAAGGTCTGATTTCCAGGGGATCTTAACCTCCTAGCCCACAGCTTTCACTCCACTGTATTTTCTGAGAACATGACTATGAGTTTGTGTTTTTATACCAAGGTATTTGTCTTGTTCATTCCTACCTTGATGAGATAAAACCACATATAGTAGCAACATGGAGGTAGGAACCAACAAATTTAACACTTTTTACTCTTTGTACACCTGTGCATGCTTTTCTGATTTCTGCCCCATATTATACCAGCATCATGAAAAAGAGATTTTTCTATGAGACCCTGCACTTAGAAGAAAGAACTTGCAATGTTGTCTTACCCCTAGGTTTGTCTTGAAATTTTCAATATCCCTTACCTTCTTTTTTTATATTTTCTCGATTCCTTTTCTAAATTTTTCTTCCCAGTTTTTACTCTGCATCTTAATCCAACCTTCACATTCTCAACTCTTTTATATAGAAAGTTACTCTCCCAACAACAGATCTATCAGAGCCAAAAATGGTGGGTCATATCTCTTTGGCTTCTACACTTTGGTTCTTTTCTCCTTCACACTCCTCTTTCTGCCTTTTCCCTTCCATTGCTCCCTTTTTGTTTCTTGAGCTCATTATTTCTGTTCCTGTTTGAGTGATGTTAGCACTCCAATAAGACAGTCAATACATCTCGGAACTACTATCTTCCTTTGTAATTTTCTCAGAACTGGTCATTATTTCCTTGGGGGCATCTGTAGAGTAGTTAAGCCTGTTGGCAGAAATATGAGTTTCCTCTCCCCACTAATGGTAAAGTCTGTTTGTATTAGCTAATGGTTTCCCTTATAGTTTCACTAGTAGACTGATGACACTGCTCATACATAATATAATATAACGTGACATGACATGACATAACATACATAACATAACATAAAACATAGCATAGCATAGCATAACATAACAAAATAAAACATAAGCTTTCTTATTCAGAAAATCTCAATTCTGATCCACATTTTTTGTCCCCCAATTCACAATACAGACCAGGCAAAGGGCCTGAGTTGAAGTGTATATGAGGTGCATTTACTGTACCTCCTCTTTCTATATAGTCAGTGTAAAGAACACAGCCTGTGATAAGAATTGGGAGGCCTTATCTTTTTTTTTTAATTTCAATAAGTTTTTATTGAGAATATTCTGCATGCAAGCATCCACATAGGTCTGGAGGATACGAATAACACAACTAATAAAAAAAACTTTAGAACGATATTATTTATCGATAAAACTAAATTCCATAAAATTTGCCTTACAATGTAGAGAAAATTACATTCTGACAATGACTGACACAAATACTAATGTGAACATGCCTTGCATTTCCTTGGATAGTTTGAGTAAGTCAGGTTTGTATGTTGTTGTTTTTAATTTTTGGTTTTTTGGGTTTTTTTTGTGCATTTACTGTACCTCCTCTTTCTATACAGTCAGTGTGAAGAACACAGCCTGTGGTAAGAATTGGGAGGCCTTTTTTGTGTGTGTGCATTTACGCCTTATCTTTTTTTTAATATATATAATATCCTTCACCAGTGCAACATTCCCATAACCAATATCCCAAGTGTCCTTCCTCCCCACCCCACACCAGCCTGTACTCTAGACAGGCTTTCTACTTTTTTTACTGATCCACATTTTTGAAACAACTTTGTGGTGGTCCTGATGCCTTCCTTTGGCGATCTCCTGCATCTGATTTCTTTTCTTTGGTGCCTCATTTTTCATGTGCTAGTCTTACTAGCTTTCTTTATTTTTTTTTTTAATTTTATTGTGGCTGAAGTGAATTACAAATATTTCACAGTAATATTTAAGGTACATCATGACAATGAATCAGGTGCATTCCCACCACCAGAGATGTTCTCCCTCTACCCCTGTTCCCAGCATGCATCCCATATCTCCCTCCTCTATCTCCCAGAATACTAGTATAACTGGTCCCCACTTGTACAGCTTGCTGTGGATTAGGTATAGATTCTGTTGTCGTTGACTTTGGGTTTGATGTTTAGGTCTGACCATTTTTTATTTCCACTAAATAAGGAACAACTATTTTCATCCATGGATCACTTTCGCCAAGACCTTTCTTGCTTCCTTATTTGGCTTCAATTTAATGAGTAAACACCTGCCCACTCAATGCCCAGTGCTGCACTGACATGCAGCTGAATTAAATATATGGGACTACATGAAATTAAACAGTTGCTGGAAAGTGTTGATTTCTTTTGTTTGTTTTTGTTTTGTTTTTGGGCCACACCCAACAGTGCTCAGGGGTTACTCCTGGTTGTCTGCTCAGAAATATCTCCTAGCAGGCACGGGGGACCATATGGGACACCAGGATTGGGACCATATGGGACACCAGGATTCGAACCAACCACCTTTGGTCCTGGAATGGCTGCTTGCAAGGCAAACGCCGCTGTGCTATCTCTCCGGGCTAGCTTTCTTCATGTCATGGAAAGTACCCTTAGAGCCCTTAATTCTGAGGAATTTCATTAACTGTTTATCTCCAGTTCACAATGTAGACTCATGCCCCATACTTTTTAATGATGTTTTATATAATTTCATTAAAATATTTGAGGTCTGAAGCAATAACATAGTGGGTAGGGTGTTTACCTTGTTGCTGTATTGAGTTCAATCCCTACAAAGCATGCCAGGAACAATTTTAGAGCTCAGAGCCAGAGTAACTCCTGAGTGCTGCCATGTGTGCCCCTTCAAATTGATTAGGCAATATCCAAATTTAATGAAGAAATTGCGGTTTCATGAAGTTCAAAAGCCTGAGATCTCATAGAAAATAAATAAGTAGAGGCTGGAGCAGTGGTGCAGCTGTAGGACATTTGCCTTACACTTGACTGACCTAGAACTGACCGTGGTTCTATCCTCTGGCATCCTCTACCAGGAGTAACCCTGGATAATCACTGGGTGTGACCCCAAAACCAAAAAAAAAAAAAAAAAAAGAGGAAAATAAGTAGAGCAGCCTAGATTCCCGCAAAGGTCACATAAGTCTAATGCTCAAAGTTAAATGTAATTTTAGGTGCTTTCTTCTAGTCTTAAAAAATGATTATTTTTTTTCTTTTTATAATACCTTTCTAGAGGGCAACTCTGTCAATATAAATTATAAAATCTAAACATGTTATTGTATTCCAATCTAACAGTTTTTATGTCTACATTTATTCTATAGTAATTATGGTTAATATATGCAAAGATTTAACCCTAAAAGAATATTAGAGCAGTAACATTTAAAATATGAAAAAATTAAAAGAAAGCAGGAGAGGATTGTCAAAGTGAAGTATTAAACTTCGAGAAAATGAATTACCCAGTTGTCATCGCCAGGTATATAGAAAAGAAAACTGAGTGGCTTCAAAATTTGTTCATGACATTAATAAATTACACAAATTTAAACATAAATTCATTTTAAAGCAGATTCTATAAAAATATTTTTGGAGAAATAAGGAGAAACAGATATATAGTATATAAAAAGTAAATAGTTGTAAGATAGAATAGAAATAATATTAAGACTTTTGTTGAACATTTAGTGGAAATAAAAAAATGATCAGACTTGAACACCAAACCCATAGTCAACGATAATAGAATTGATACCCAAATTACAACAAGCCATACAAGTGGGGAACAGTTGCACTAGCATTATGGGGGACAAAGAAGGGAGATATAGAATGCATGCTGGGAACAGAGGTGGAGGGAAAACAACACTAGTGGCAAGAATGCGTCCCTCACTCATGGTCACTATGTGCCTTAAATATTTCTGTGAAATAATTGTAATTCACTTTGACCACAATAAAAATTAAAAAAAGACTTGTTTTTTACTCTCTTATAATATTTGCTTTAAAATGGACAATGAGTTTTTTTACACTATTTTGATTCATTAAATTAAAACAATGCCTGAATGGTGTTTGAGGAATGTATAGACCTTGAAACTCCATCTTAGTCATTTTTACTGCTGGCATTTTTATGCTAATATCTTCTCTCATTAAACTCTTTGCCCATCCACCTACTGGATATAATTGACATTTACATATGTTGAAAATATTTTCATGAAACTGAACTCTTATCTGGCTCTTTATATCCTTGGATGGTTCAAGTGGCAATTCATAGTTTATTTGATGCAAATGCCTTTTCTGATTAAAATGAACTAAATTACTTTTGAAGCCCAGCAGTCATTTATTTCTCTGACATAAAGTCTGGGTCATCTTGGCCTTCAAATGAAATTTTTCTCCTTTCAGAAAATTATAAGAACTTTTTCATTCATTTTTATTCTTATTTATAATTATGATTTTCCCATTCAAATACATATCTCCACAAATAATGAATTATGTATTCTTGCTGTCTTTAATAATTTATGTTTTTTGCTGCAGTTCTCAGGGTCACTAGATGCCAGGAATTAAATCCAAGTCTTCATATTCATAGGTATATATTTGGTTACATACATTGAGCTATATTTTTATCCCCATTCCACCCCCATCATGTTTTAATGCAGACTTTCATTTGTTTTTGTTTTTGTTTTTTGTTTTTTTTTTTTTGGGGGGGTCACACCAGGCAGCTCTCAGGGGTTACTCCTGAACTACGCTCAGAAATCACTCCTGGCAGGCTTTGGGGACCATATGGGATGCCAGGATTTAAACCAGTGACCTTCTGCATGTAAGGCAAATGCCCTACCTCCAGGCTATCTCTCCGACCCCAGTACCATTATTCTTGATTTAGCATTTCTCTGTCTTCATAACCTTGTCAATCTCTCTGCCAGCTTCCTTCATCAACTCTATACTTTCATTAACTCTAATTTTCTTTTAGAAAGCGTTTTACCTATTTATATATTTTATTGATTGTATGATATAATGGTCTTAAGTTTAATCACTCTAGACTTTGATTCAGGCCTTCTTTGAAATAGTTATTCAGATATTTTAGAAAAAATTTCCACCACTGGAACTTTGAGAGAGGCATAAATCTCCCTGTCCATGCCTTTTTATTTAAGATGTAATCAATTATAGAAGGAACAATTTAACTTAAGAAAAAAGATACTAATACTAATTGTGCATTAATTTATATGTCTATATAAACCCCCAAGATACTGACATTTGAAAAACAAAGTTATCTTTCCGAATGGGTAAGTACCCATGGCAAAGAATAATAAAAAGGATTTGTGATGTACAATAATGAATCCCAAGGAGATAGCCAGACCACATGGTGCTAGCAATTGAACCAGAGTAGCTATATGCAAGGTATGCACCCTAACTCCTATACAAATTCTTCATCCTCTCACTGTGTTTTCTAAGATTTGCATGTTTTCTAATTAACAATATATTTCTCATTTCTTCAAATGGTTGTTTCTCTACACCAGATTCTTATTGTTCTCCCAGAAATATAACAATGCATTGTTTTCTCATATTTAGTACAACATGCGATCTAGCTCATTTCCTCTTTGAAAATTCAAGACAGCTTTTTTATAATTGCCTCTGTTCGAATTGTAGTGTTTTTAGCACATGCCCTACCTAGGTTCAATTCCTAACACTACATGGTCTTGTGAGTGTCACTAATTGTGGCCTTGGAGGCCTTTGAGCATATATGGTGTAACCCTGTAGATCCCTGAGCCCTGGTAGTCCCTGGCACTGCAACACCTAAGAAGTACCATTTCCTCAGACCCTGGCATTGAACCTCTAGCTTGATTGTCTGATTATTGTAGGCAGTAACCCCTGGGTTCCTGCAGCACCATTTGGGAGTTACTGTCTGCCCCCAAAAATAAGTGCCAATGCTGTAGTGGAGATATACTATTCCTTATTCTTCTTTTTTATTCCTTATTCTTTTCATCAAAGGTACAGATTCTGTTCCTTTATTCTTTAGGTTAGTTGATTGTACTCTATTTATTCTCTTTTATTCACCAGTAGTAATTATTTGAAGTCTTTAAGGGTTCTGTAATGAAGAATATTTATTGTACTCAATAAAATTTGGATTTGTACTATCAGAAAAAAAAACTTTGGAATATCTGTTAAAATGTGTGGTGATACTATATTATATAGTATTTTAAAGAAGGGCAGGCATAAGTAATTTCAGAATTGGAAGAGAAATTAGTTCTTCCACAGATCACCTCAGACTACAACATGGAAATACATCATCACTTTTTGTCTTCTCAAAATGCTTTAAACCTCTGAGTTAATGGGGACAGAGAGGTAGGTAGAACACCTAGGTCATCTAAGAGCACCCGATGAACATTTCTGGCTTCCAACTCAGGCCCAACAGAGAAAAAAATAGCATTGCACAGGCAAATTCTAGAGTCTTTCACATGTACCTGGAATGTACTATACCTAGTATATGCAGAATGCTTTTCTGTCTAGACTCTATTGACTAAATTTCAGCTAAATAAAAAAACTTTCTTACCTGCTTATTAGCCCTTGGATGAAACTGACCAAGAAAAGACCCTGTGAACTAAATAGACACATCGTGACAGGGCAGTAAGGTCAATACCTTGTTAGAAAGTTCCCAAAGCATAATATCTTTTCATTAACTGCACTGAGGGGGGTTATACTAAAATCCTTGGTAAATGACTTGCTTTTATTTTGAGTCATTTATTAACTTCAGGAGTGTGTAATGCATCACATAGAGACTAATCTGTGCCATAGAAAGGACATAAATAAGAGTTTTAATGTGGTCCCCTTTTAATTAGAATAATTAAAATACTTCACACTTTCAAAAACCAATGTGTTCTGTTACTCATTATTGCTGGGAAGTTAGGTAAAGAAACACACACATACACACACCCCAATCATAATAATCTATATCCATTATCTAGATAATTGCTGTTAATATATTGCTATGTTTGCTTCCAAAACTTTTTTCTTATTTAAGCAATTTCTTCTTCAAGAGAGATAATATAGTGGTAAGCTTTAGTCTTGCACAAAGTAGATTCAGGTTCAAGCACCACATTTGATCTACCTTAACTCCACCAGGAATGATCCATGAACACAGAGACAGGAGTAAGCCCAAAATCAAACCAAAAGTTCATCTTTAAAATTTAGTGAATATTGGGGCCTGAGCTGTGGCGCAGGGTAGGGTGTTTGCCTTGCACACAGCTGACCTAGGACAGATTGCGGTCTGATCCCCTGGGGTTCCAGAAGGTCTCCCAAGCCAGGAGCAATATTTGAGAGCATAGCCAGGAGTAACCCTTGAGTGTCACCTGGTGTGCCCCCCCAAAAAATAATAAAAAAATAAAATTTAGTAAATATTAACCTAAATGTTAAACTTATTTTTTAAATATCAACCATTTGATCATTTGATTAGCATTTCCACCTAAATAGAATATTGAATTTTTAGAAATAGGTCATGGTTTCCAGGAGCCATCTAAGTCTGGTAAATAATGATTAAACTAAGTAAAAAGAGTTTGGTGCCAACTCAATTGTAATTGATTTTCTTAGACAGTTCAGAAATTGGTTCCAAGAGGGCACCCATGTTAGAAGTGTTTTGACTACTAACAAGAACTGTCATTTGAGAGTTTTTTCCTAAAGGAAAATGAAGTCAATGAAGCTTCAGGAACCATGACCTTGGAACTGTTCCAAGACTGTGCTTCTTGAGTATATAGGCCATCATCAGGCTTTTACTCTTGATAAGCCTCTGTTTGCTCATCTTTAATGGGATGTTCATAATGGCCACTTTTTATAAACTGTTATGAGAATCAAATTAAGTCACAGATATAAAAGTTCTTTTGAAAATTCTCAAGCCCTAGACAAACATAAGTCACTATTATTTAAGTATGTTTGTCAAATTGATGTTGTTTCTTTATGGGTACTCCTAGTATAGACCCAGTTGGTCTATGTATAACCACATCATCAAAACATTAGTGGATAAAATGATATACTTCTCTTTTGCTCTCCTTAAGTCAATAGTTATTCTTTCAAAACTACCTTAACTCTATCATAATGTTGCAATTAAAAATATTTTTGTTGTTCTTTGTCCACACTGGTAGTGCTCAGGGGTTACTTCTGATTCATTTCTCAGGGACACATCCTTGATAGTGCTCAGGAGAACCGAGATTTGATCACAGAGTCCCACAAACATGCAAGGTAGGTAAGTTTTATCAATGAGTCACCCAAATGTGGGCAAGAGAAACCATAAGAAGGCTAAATAAGATTTGAATCACCATTTGTAGCTTTTTATAAATAGGGAAGTATTATTTCATTCTAGGGTATTTATTTTAAAATTTCAAGGAATTTTATTAATTTATTTTAAAATTCTTTTGGCATTTAAAATTCATCATAAACTTGCTTTCACAGAACAGAGAATCTCAGATCAGCAAGGTTTTTTTAGGAGATTTCTTGACACATAAAAGAAAAGGATTTAAAGCTATAGTCATCTATACAAATGTGAGACAATAACTATACCATCCTTACTATGGTTGAAGAATAAATAAAATTTTAGGCATTATTAATTTAAAAGTACTCAATAAATGTTAGCTACTATCTATACTGCTATGATTAATATAAAATTAGAATTTGGGGCCGGAGAGATAACTCAGTGACAGGACCTTGTATGGGGCTGACCCGGGATGGACCCAGGTTTGATTTCTAGAATCCCAAATGGTCCCCCAAACCTACCGAAGCAATTTCTGAGTGCAGAGCCAGGAGTAACCCCTGAGTACCACTGGGTGTGCCCCAAAACAAAAAATAATAAAATGTATAGGTTGAAAGGTTCAGTATCCATTGCTATCTAGTTTTTTCTAGGGCTAACACTAGTTCATATGGCTGGGGAAAGAGTATGCTGTGCCTTGAACATGCAAGACATGTAATCTAACATACTTGAGATATATCCCCAGTCATTCTCAGAAACTTTTTTTGCCATAACCAACAATACATAAGGGTTACACCTGAATAAGTACTCGTGAATTACTCCAGCAGTACTCAGGGGACCATATGGGGTGTCAGAGATTGAACCTAGGACAGTTGTGTGCTGTGTGCAAGGCAAGTACCCTACCTGTTCTAGACCCTCTCAGTAACTTTTAACACATGAAATAGATTTCATCAATAACGTACTTCTGTTCCTCATATCTAATTCATGGATATTAGTATTGGAATATTTGATTTTTACTTGTATTATTAATTTACATGAATTTATTTTAATTATATACCGGACACTGTGCTATTCATTAGACACAGCAGAAAATTAAATATATCCCCAGGCATATGGAGCTTACTGTCTAATAAGGACACAGCAGCAAACAAATTATTTTATTAGGGATGAATATTTTATAAGAACTTGTCTTAATGATAGTTATGAGGCAATATGATTCTAAGAGATCATGTAGATTAGTGAATCTAATCTTATGTAGATGAGGTGTGGCAAATCTGTGTCAGGGAAAGTTCCTTTAAATAAACAATATGGGACCTGAAATGCAAAGAATGAGTAGTACTAACGTAGCAGAGAGAAAGAAGCATTTCCCATGGAAAGAAATAAACAAAGACCTGATGTTGGAAATAACAAGCCATACTCATATCTGAAGCAGTAATAGTAATGAGCATTGTAACAGAAAATGAGTGAGACTAGGAAATAGAAAACACTAATGCAGGCAGAGTCTTGAAGACCATGATAGTTACTGTGATCTTAAAACTTATAGCAATGGGAAGTCATTGATTTAAGCAAGGATATGATCAGATTTTTATATTCAAAATTTCACTATAAGAATAGTAGGAGGGGAAGGCTAAAGCAATAGTGCAGCAGTAGGGCGTTTGCCTTGCACAGGGCTGACCCAGGACAAAACTCGGTTCGATCCCTGTTGTCCCATAAGACCACCCAAGTCAGGCACGATTTCTGAATCCATATCCAGGAGTAAACTCTGAGCATCACCATGTGTGACCCAAACAAAACAAAACAAAACAAACAAAAAAAAAACAGAAAAAAGAATAGTAGGAGGGAAAAAACACATCAGCCCCGCCCAGGTAAATAAACAGAGTCCTCAAGGGCACCCCCTCCTCTTAGTCAATGAATGCTAGGATGGGACTTAGTAAATACCACTCTACTACCTTGACTATAAGGAAACAATACACTCCTCAACCATACATAAAGAATGAAAATGGTAACTCTGATGAGTGAAAAGTACCAACTACCTAATTAGCCTTTCAGAAAAGAATTTTGTTTTGTTTTTGTTTTTGGGTCACACCCTGCATCGCTCAGGGGTTACTCTTGGCTCTATGCTCAGAAATCGCTCCTGACAGGCACGGGGGACCATATGGGATGCCGGGAATTGGAATCGATGACCTACTGCATGAAAGGCAAATGCCTTACCTCCATGCTATCTCTCCAGCCCCTCAGATAAGAATTTTAGAAAAGAAATATGGAGGATGTTCATAGAACTCAAAGAAAGCATGGAAGGAACTGAAATGTCACAAATAAGAAACAAGAGGATATAAAAGTAGAAATGAGAAAACTTCAAACTGAAATAACAGGGAAGAAAAATTTGGTAAGCAAAATGAATACCACACTGGAAAGCTTCTCTAACAGAGGAGCAGTGGTAGAGGACAGAATCAGTGAGCTGAAAGATGAAATGCATAACAACTCCATGCAACAGAAAAGGTTGGAAAAGAGCCTACAACAAATGATCAGGCAATGGGAAAAGTCCACAAAGAATGTGAAAAGATGAAAATAGAAGTCTTTGATAAACTCAACAGAATCAACATAATAGTCCCAGAGACCAGGAAGAAAAGTCCCATGAGGTATTAACAATCACATACATCATTGTAGAAAAACTTCTAGAGCTAAAGACTTCATGCAACCAAATACTTCATGTTCAAAGAGTACCAGCTAAAAGAGATTCAAAGGAAATACCCCAACACACATCCTAGTCACAATGACAAACCCCACCAATAGGGAAGAAATACTCAAAGCAGCAAGATCAAAAAGGGAAATTACATTCAAAGAAGCATCTCTAAGACTTACAGCAGATCTGCCACAAGAAACCCTCAAGGGCTGCAGACACTGGTGAGATATAGTGACAAAACTCAAAGAAATAAATGTATTGCCAGGAGTACTTTAACCAATCAGACTCACAATCATGTTTGAAGGAACAATACACAGCTTACAGGATATACAACAGATTAGAAACTTTACAGACTCAAAATTAGCCTTAAGGGATGTACTTAAAGGTCTTCATTAAGACAAGGCAGACCAACAGACACACCAAACTCCTACTAAGAGATCACACTAAATCCCATGAAAATTGTCTCTCTCAACATCAATGGACTAAATGCAGTAAGAGACACAAAGTGGTAAATGGATAAATAAGCTGAATTAAATGTTTTGCTGTCTATAATAAACACATCTGAATAGTCAAAACATACAGGATCAAATTCAAAAGTTGTAGTACAATCATCCAAGCAAATAAGTCCCTTAAACAGGCTGGAGTAGCCACACTAATATCAAATGACACAGACTATTTTTTCATTTGTTTTTTGTTTTTTGGGCCTAGTGACACTCAAAGGTTACTCCTGGCTATGCGCTCAAAAATTGCTCCCGCGCTGGGGGGCCATATGAGATGCTGGGGGGATCAAACTGCAGTCTGTACTAGGCTAGCATTGACAAGGCAGATGCCTTACTGCTCCATGCCACCACTCCTGTCCCAAATGACACAGACTTTAGACTTAAAAAAGCTATAAGGAACAGAAATGAACATTTCTTAATAAATCAAGGGATATGTGCAACAGGAATAAATCACACTTCTAAACATATTAGCATTCAGTGAGGGACCAGAAAATATCTAAAATATCGAAAACAACTGCTAATAAATTTGAAAGAAGGCATCAATAGCAACACAATAATAGTGAGAGACTTCAACATTGCCTTGTCACCTCTTGATGGGTCAACCAGGCTGAAATTTAACATATACTGGCTCTGAAAGGGGAGATATATATACATATATATGTATATATACATATATATATATATATGGGTCTCCATTCCCAGAAAACTGGATACACATTATTCTCTAGCACACATGGGTAATTCTCCAGAATAGACCACATATAGCACATAAAACATACCTCCATAAAATAAAAAGAATAGAAATTGTACAAACTACCTTCTCAGATAATAATACACTGAATTTAGATGTCAATACCAAGGAGACATAGACAAAAAATTTTAACTACTGGAAACTATACAGCTTACTACTGAACAACCAGTGGGTCAGAGATAAAATCAGAAAATCAAAAGATTCCTGGAAACAAACAAGAACAAAGACAAAAATTATCAGAATTTGTGGGACATAGCTAAAGCAATACTAAGAGAAAAATTTACAGCTTTGCAAGCATTCATCAGGAAGGAATAAGGGGCCTACACAAATAACTTAATGGCACAGCCTATAAAATTTTAAAGTGATCAACACAATGAACCAAAAAAGGTAGATGGAAGGATATAATAAAGCTTAGAGTAATAATTAATAAATTGGGAAAATCCAAAAACAATCCAATGAAAACAAGAGTTGTTTCTTTGAGAACAAAAACAAATTTGATAAACCACTAACAAAACTCACCTGAAAAAGAGAGAGAAACTTAATAAATAGAACTAGAAATGAAAAGTGGGTGATTACTATGGCCAATACAGAAAATCAAGGAAGACTACTGTAATTCTCTGCCAGAGAGAGAGAGAAAGAGAGTGAGAGAGAGAAAGAGAGAGATAAAGAAAATCTGAAAAAATAGGTAAATTCTTGGACACTTATAACGTCTCAAGATTAACCAAGATGATCTAGCATATTTGAACTAGCCCATCATGATTGAGGACATTAAAATACTAATCAAAAGTCTTCCCAAAAACAGAAGTCCAAGCTCAGATGAATTCACTAACAAATTCTTTCAAACTTTCCAACAAGACATACTGCCTATCCTTTTCAGGTTCTTTTAGGAAACTGAAAAAACATTTTCCAATAGTTTTTTTGGGGGGTGGTGGTTGGGCCACACCTGGTGATTCTCAAGGGTTACTCCTGGCTATGTGCTCAGAAATCACTCCTGGCTTGGGGAGCCATATGGGACACCAGGATAGAATCAAGGTCCATACTGGATCAGCTGCATGCTACGCAAACACCCTACCACTGCATTATTACTCCAGCTCCTCTCTAATAGTTTTTAAGAAGCTAACATCACTCTGATATCAAAAGCAGACAGAGATAGCACAAAAAAAGATAACTACAGACCAATATCCCAAATGAACACGGATGCAAAGATCCTCAACAATATCCTAGCCAAATAGGATCCAACACCTATTTGAAAGTCATACAAAATGACCAGGGAGGATTCATTCTGGGATGAAAGGATGATTTAACATATCTATGTAATTTAATCGGCATAAAACATCATATCAAAAAGGATTTTTTTTATCAATATAGTAAGGCCATTTACCATAAGCCTATGGCAAATATACTCAATGGAGAAAAATTGAAAGCCTTTTCTCTAAGATCTGGCACAAGGTAAGGATGCACCCTTTAACCCACTTTTATTCAACATAAAGTACTTGCATGGAAGTACTTGCACAAGCAACTAGGCAAGAAGGATATCAAATCAAGGTATCAAGATAGGAAAAGAAGTCAAGCTCTCACTGTTTGCAGATCACATGACACTCCCCAACACATTATAGATTTAATGCAATCCCTCTAAGGATACACAGGTTCATAATTTGGTTTCAGCCATAAAATGCATACCCCCTTCAACACTGCAACTTTCCACAATTCCTACTTCTTACTCCCTGCTATCTTTAAGACAGGCATTGAATTTCTCTCTCTATTGTTGTCATGGTAACTGTTAGTGCAGTTATTTCTCTGTCTGCACTTACCACTCTGTGATAAGCTTGTTATCATTGTTTGGTCCTTCTAGATCTTATTTCTATTATCTGAGTGTTATTATACTGTCTTTCATTTTTCTTAAATCCCACATATGAGTGACACTATTCTATGCTCACCATCTCTCACCCTCTGACTTATTTTACTCAACATAATAGTTTCTAAATCCATTCATTTATAAGCAAATTTTGTGACTTCATTTCTTCTATCAGCTGCATAGTATTCCATTGTATAGATGTGCCACAGTTTCTTTAGCCAGTCATCTGTGGTTGGGCATCTGTGTTGTTTCCAGATTCTGGCTATTGCAAATAGTGCTGCAATAAATATAGGTGTGCAGAAGGCATTTTTGCATTGTGCTTTTGTGTTCCTAGGGTATATCACTAGGAGTGGTATATCTGGATCACATGGGAGCTTAATTTCCAGTTTTTTGAGGAATCTCCATATTGTTTTCCATAAAGGCTGAACAAGATGGCATTCCCAACAGCAGTGAATGAGAGTTCCTCTTTCCCCACCTCCATGCCAGCCCCTGTTGTTCTTGTTCTTTGTGATTTGCACCAGTCTCTGTGACATGAGATGATACCTCATTGTTGTTTTAATTTGCATCTCCCTGATGATTAGTGATGTTGAACATTTTTATGTGCCTTTTGGCCATCTGTACTTCTTTGAGGAAATGTCTGTTTATTTCTTCTCCCCAGTTTTTGATGGGGCTAGATTTATTTTCTTATTAAGTTCTGTCAATACCTGATATATCTTAGATATTAGCCCCTTATCTGATGGGTGTTTTGTGAATAGTTTCTCCCATTCAGTGGGTGACCTTTTTACCCTAGTTATAGTTTACTTTGAATTGCAGAAGCTTCTCAATTTAATGTAATCCCATTTGGAATTACACTTCTTCCACTTGTTTATTTTATCCTTGAAGATGTCTTTAGCTTTAATGTCATGGAGTGTTTTGCCTACATATTTTATATACCTTATACTTTTGGATTTGATATCAAGATCTTTAACCCATTTATATTTGACCTTTGTGCATGGTGTCAGATAAGGTCAAAGTTTGCCTCTTTGCATGTGTCTGACCATTTGTACCAATACCAT
This sequence comes from Crocidura indochinensis, assembly GCA_004027635.1. Taxonomy (NCBI): domain Eukaryota; kingdom Metazoa; phylum Chordata; class Mammalia; order Eulipotyphla; family Soricidae; genus Crocidura; species Crocidura indochinensis. The sequence goes on along the minus strand of PVKC010006733.1, from coordinate 15,538 downwards.
TTGTTGAAGAGACTTTCCTTTTTCCATTTTGTGTTTCTTATTCTTTTATCAAAGATTAATTGATTGTAGGGGCCAAAGAGATAGCATGTAGGTAGGGCATTTGCCTTGAATGCAGAAGGACAGTAGTTTAAATCCTGGCATTCCATATGGTCCCTTGAACCTGCCAGGAGTAATTTCTGAGTAACCCTAAGTGAAGCCAGTTGTGACTCAAAAACCCTAAAAAAAGTTAATTGATTATAAGTCTGAGGGTCATTTTCTAAATAATCAAATCTATTCCATTGGTCTGAAGGTCTGTCTTTATTTCAGTACCATGCTGTTTTAATGATTAATGCATTGTAGAACAATTTAAAGTTGGGGAAAGTGATGCCTCTGATTTTTTCCCTCATGGTTGCTTTAGCTATTCTTGTCCTTTTATAGTTTCAGATGAATTTCAACAGTGTTCTATCCACTTATTTGTAGAATGTCATGGGTATTCTTAGAAGAATTGTATTTACTCTGTGCAACACTTTGGGGAGTACTGCCATTTTTATTATGTTAATCCTTCCAAATTTATAAACAGGGTTTATGTTTACATTTACTTATGTTATTTTTATTTCTTGAAGCAGTGTTTTGTTTTTTTCTTTGTATAGGTCCTTTACCTTTTTAGTTAGATTGGTTTTGATTTTCTGAGGCACTATTGTGAATGTGGTTGTTTATTTAATGTCTATTTCTTCTTTATCATTATTTGGAAGCTATTGATTTTTGTGCATTAATTTGTAGCTACACACTTTACTATATGAATTTATTGTTTCTAGTTGTTTTCAGATAGAGTTTAGGATTTTCTAAGTATAGTATTATATCATCTGCAAATAGTGAGAGCTTAACTTCTTCCTTTTCTATATAGATGCTCTTGATATATTTGTCTTACCTAATTGCTATTGTAAGTACTTCCAATACTATATTAAACATAAGTGGGAAAGGGGGTATCTTTTACTGTAGTTTTGATAATTCCATTACCACATAGTTGTAATTAAGTGATATAAAATAAATTATTTTATAACTGCCATGAGTAAAAGCTTGTGGGTGGGAATCCAAAGACAATGGTGAAGAGAATTTTACACTGGCAATAGGATTGGTGTTGAAACACAGAATGACAGAAATAAATATATATGAGCTAAACCACAGTGTTTAAATAAATTAGTTAATTTTTAAATGATGTCAACATTATTTAATATAATTACAAGATAATAACCTTGCTTGTGATGTGAGTTACATATAAAGTTAAAGAATAAGCAAATAATCTAAACTGATAGAAATTATGTTAGTAGTGGGGTGTAGTTGACTGACAGTGGACACAAAGGGGACTTTTTTGGACTGGAAAATTCCTATATATGATAAGAATGCATATATAGGAATTCCTATATGTGATATAGGTGGTAGTTACCTGGGTACATATATACATAAATATAAATTATATATTCATAAAATCCAAAGTGCTTCTACAATTTGTGGGTTTTATTAAGTAAAATATATTTATTAATAAATATGTTGTTAGTAGAGACAGGTAGAAAAAAGACACCTGCTCTCAAAGCAAATGCAAAGGAGGGTGAGTCATTCTCATATATGGGACAAAGAGCAAGAATGTGTCTTCTCCAGGGGCATTCTTCCATACCATTCTTCACTCTAACTGCTACCCAGAAACATCCAGAAAGGTTGACAATTTATATGACAGTAGCTAAGAATAAACCAGTGAAGCATCAAATAGTACAGGTAGGAATGGAGGTGTATTGCCACTACAGGCGACTTGGATTGGACAAACTATTTTGCCTGGAGCCCAGAGGTAGTGGTCTTGTGCCGGGAATCCTCAGGGGTAGGGTCTCATTGTATTTAGGCCAAGGTGTTTTTTTCTTTTCCCTTTTTTTCCAGGTCCCTCATATTTTGGTGGGCCTATGCAAACAAATGCCACTCTAACACCGTTTTTTACTATATTCCCCTGACTAACCCTTAAGAAAAACAAACCACTGAAACTTTTGAGGTTAAATTAAACTAATGTACTTGTGCATGGATATATAAAAATGTACTTTGTCTTCAATGTTTAAGGAGTAACCTAAGTCTTATGTCTTTAGATTATATTATGTGCTGCTAAGAAATAGTATGTACTACAATCTGGAGATTTGGGGGACAAAGTAATTGTACATGGGCTCTGTTTTGTTTTTCTTGTTCATTGCTGAAAGTTCAAGACTGGGATATCATCGATGAGACTACTGAGAATTCTGTTTATGCGTGATTGTCCTTACACTGTAACTTTACCCTTTCCTCTTTCTTTGCATCTGTTCTCATAACAAAAAAAAAAAAAAAAAAAACCAAATAGGACAGGTTATTTCCAATTCTTGGGAGTTTTGTCTGACATGACTCCTAACTTCTAGAACAGCATCTCTTTTAGTAGACAGTAGCACCCCTAATGATAACAACCACAAATTAGTCATTCCTAAAATACCAAAGATTTTCAACCCAATAAACTTGATATCCAGTAGAAGAGAATAGAAAGGAGCAAGAAAGTTAACAGAATGACATTGTTTTTGTCTTAATTTTAACGTTATTAAATCTTTTCCTTGGAGATTCTACAATAGTGCTCATTAAAGAGATATAATTAAAGAGATATAATTCATTTTACTTAGCACAGTGTTTCCATGAATATTTGACCAAGGGAAATTCTACTTTCAGATTATCATTCATTTTATTTTTCCTCACTCTCTTGCTTGAGAAATCATCCATCCTCAGTGCTTCATTTATTACCTTGGTGCTAAAATTTGTTTTCTCATACCCCCAGTTATAGCATTTTCTTCCCCAAATTCAAGGCATTTCAAACCTATAGAAAATCTTTACCTAGATTGTCCTTTAGTAGGGAAACTGGAGTTTAAATGGTGTAAAAGACATTCTGAATTAATTAAATTTTCATTCAATTAATACAACAAAACTAATCAAAAGAAAGAAGTGCTGTTTCTGCATTATCTATTTAGTCAGTTTGAGATTTGAAACCTCAATAAATTTTTTCAAATTTGTAGAATCTTTAGAGGTGAATTGTGGCTTGAAATTGTGGAACCAACCTCACCCAGAAGCATCTGGTATCTCCCAAGAAGCATGAAGCCAGAGGAGACTGGGGTTCCATTTCACTCTGCAACCACACACATCTCCTAGTCAATGAACCCTAGCACAACATGCAGAAAACATCACACTACCTATGAAACAATGAGAAATAATGCAGGCCAAAACCATGCATAGAGAATGAAGATGGCAGCTTTGATGACCCAAAAAGTGCCTACCACCAGTTAGCCTCTCATAGAAGGTATTTAGAGAAGAAATATGGAGGATCCTCACAGAAATCAAAGAAAGCATGGATCAATCTAAAAGAATCACAAATAAGAGCCAAGAGGATATGAAGACAGGAATTAGAAAACTCCAAACTGAAATAACAGGACTGAAAAATCCAGCAGACAAAATGAAAACCTCAATGGAAAGACTCAATGGAAAGAATAACAGCAGCTGAGGGCAGAATCAGTGATCTGGAAGATAAGCTGCATAACAACTCCCTACAACAGAAGAGAATGGAAAAGAGCTTTAAAGCAAAATCCTCAAAGAATGGGAACAAATGAAAATAGAAGTGTTTACTAAATTCAATAGAAACAATGTACAAATTGTAGGAGTCCTAGAGACCAGGAAGAATCAACAGTCAAGGACATCATTACAAAGAAACTTCCAGAGCTAAAGTCTGCATGCAACCAAATCATGAATGCCCAAAAAGTATCAGCTAAAAGAGACTGAAAGAAAAGCACCCCAAGATGGCCGGTGACGTGGCGCTACATGTAAGGTGTCTGCCTTGCAAGCGCTAGTCAAGGAAGGACTGCGGTTCGATCCCCCAGCGTCCCATATGGTCCCCTCAAGCCAGGGGCAATTTCTGAGCTCTTAGCCAGGAGTAACCCCTGAGCATCAAATGGGTGTGGTCTGAAAAGAAAGAAAGAAGAAAGAAAGAAAGAAAGAAAGAAAGAAAGAAAGAAAGAAAGAAAGAAAGAAAGAAAGGAAGGAAGGAAGGAAGGAAGGAAGGAAGGAAGGAAGGAAGGAAGGAAGGAAGGAAGGAAGGAAGGAAGGAAGGGAAAGAAAGAGAGAGAGAAAGAAAGAAAGAAAGAAAGAAAGAAGGAAGGAAAGAAAGAAAGAAAGAAGAAAGAAAGAAAGAAAGAAAGAAAGAAAGAAAGAAAGAAAGAAAGAAAGAAAGAAAGAAAGAAAGAGCATCCCAAGACACATTCTAGTTACAATGATGAAGAAAATAGATTGAGATAGAGTGCTGAAAGCAACAAGATCAAAAAAGGAAATTACATTCAGAGGAGCATCCTTAAGATTTACAACAGACCTGTCACAAGAAACCCTCAAGGCCAAAAGGCAATAGTGAGATATAGTAACAAAACACAATGAAATTAATGCTTTGCCTAGAAATGAATGTTTTACCTAGTCAGACTCACTTTCAGGTCTGAAGGAGGTGTACATAGCTTCACAAATAAAAAAAAAAAAAAAACGCTTAGAAACTACAGAATCAAAACTAGCCTTAAAAGAAAAACCGAAAGGTCTACTTTAAGACAAAATAGACCAACAGAAACAATAAAGTCCTACATAAAGACGACACTAAATCCCATGAGAATTATCTCTATCAATGTCAATGGACTAAATGCACCTGTTAAGAGGCACAGGTGGAATAATGAATCAAAAAGATGAATGCAACATTCTGTTACCCACAAAATCACATCCGAATAGCCAGGAAAATATATATAGACTCAAAATCAAAAGTTAGTGAATAATCAACCAAAAAAACAAATCCTGGAGTCAGAGAGATAGCACAGAGGTAAGGCATTTGCCTTGCATGCAGAAGGATGGTGGTTCGAATCCCAGCATCCCAGATGGTCCCCTAAGCCTGCCAGGAGCAATTTCTGAGCATAGAGCCAGGAGTAACTCCTGAGTGCTGCCGAGTGACCCAAAAACAAAACAAAACAAAACAAAACAAAACAAAAACAAACAAACAAACAAAAAGGAAAGAAAAGAAAAGAAAAAAGAAAAAACAGGAAGAAATCACACTCCTAAACATATATGTACCCAACGAGGGACCAGAAAAGTATTTAATACAACTGTTGACAAATCTGAAAGAAGACAATAATAGTAACAAAATAATAGTGGGAGACCTCAATACTGCCCTGTCACCCTTTGATACGTCAACCAGGCTGAAACTCAACAATAATATACTAGCTCTGAAAAGAAAAGTGGAAGAAAGTGTTCTAGCATATATATATATATATATATATATGAAGACGAAAATTATCAATATTAGTAGGGCACAGGAAAAGAAAACTAAAAGGAAATTGTATAGCTCTGCAGGCACATATTAGGAAGGAAGAAAGGGTCTACATAAATAGCTTAATTACACATCTTAAAAATTAAAAATGATCTATAAAATAATCAAAAATAGGCAAGTAGGGGGCCAGGCGGTGGCGCTGGAGATAAGGTGCCTGCGTTAACCTAGGACAGACCGCAGTTCGATTCCCCGGTTCCCCATATGGTCCCCCGTGCCTGCCAGGAGCGACTTCTGAGCGAATAGCCAGGAGTAACCCCTGAGCGTCACCGGGTGTGGCCCAAAAACCAAAAAAAAAAAAAAAATAGGCAAGTAGAAGGAAATAACAAGATTAGAGTAGAAATCAATGAAGTAGAAATCCAAAAACAATCCTAAAGATCAACAAAAGCAAAAGTTGGTTCTTTGAAAAATAAACAAGATTGATAAACAACTAGCAAAACTCACAAAGAAAGGGAGAGAGAAATTTACTAATATGGATTAGAAATAAAAAGAGTTAGATTACTACAGATACTACATATTGCATAAAGCCTTTTGGATAGGCTTGGATGGAGTTGGATGGTGATGAGGCCTTTTTCCTTGAGCTCAGGACCACATGGCTCTACCTCCATCAGCCAGCGGGTCTGCAAGTTCAGGTGATCAAGGTGGGTAAAAAACTCATCCACAGGCAGACTTCAGGAAATATCAGCTTTATTTGCCCTGGCCAACATGTGTGGCCTATAATCTTAAACCTATTTAAGCATGGTCTTGTCAGCTTGCCCTACATCTAGCTCTTTCAGCCATCTCTCCACCTGCTACTTCTCCATCCAAGCAAAAATCTCTCTTTTACCCCTCAGGCAAAACCTTTTGTAACCTCCTCCAAACTCCTCCCAGAAATGAGAGGGTCTTTCTTTTAGGTAATGTTACAGGAAGTATGGGGGTGGGGTAGCACTACAGATACTTCTACAAAACATGAGAATCTAGAAGAAATGGATAAATTCTTGAACTCGTAATCTTCCACGGTTAAATCAGGATTATCAAGTATATCTAAACAGGCCCATCATTATTGAGGAAATTATATGATAATCAAAAGTCTTCCCAAAAGCAAAAGCTCAGGCCCAGATGGATTCACTAATGAATTCTTTTAAACCTTTCAAGAGGAATTAATACCAATCCTCTTCAGGTTTTTTTTAGGAAATTGAAGAAACAGAAATACTTCAAATAGTTTTTATGAAGCTAACATCACTGTGAAATCAAAGTCAGACAGAAATGCTACAATTAAAGAAAACTACAAACCAATATCCCTGATGAACACATATGCAAAGATCCTCAACAACATCATAGCAAATTCATTGCCCCTTCAAGATCATATACCATGACCAAGTATCTCTCATTCCAGGAATGCAAGGATGGTTTAACATACATAAATTAATAAACATAATACAGCATATCAACAAGAGGAAAAATAAAATTTGTATGATCATATCACTAGATCTAGAGAAAGCATCAATAAGGTCCAACACTCATTCATGGTAAAAAAAAATCTCAACAAGATGGGAATGGAAGGAACTTTTCTCAATATAGTCAAGGCCATCTACCACAAGCCAATGGCAAATATTTTTCTCAATGGGGATAAACTAAGAGCCTTCTCCCTAGTACAAGGCAAGGCTGCCCCTTCTCACCACTCTTATTCAACATAGTACTGGAAGTACTTGCCATAGCAATTAGGCAAGAAAAAATTAGGCAAAAAATAAGAAAAAAATTAGGCGAGAAAAAGATATCAAGAGCATTTAGATAGAAAAGGTCCCTTCACATTAGTGCCACGCAAACTCAAATCCCTTGGAGTCAACTTAAATAAAGAGGTAAATAACCTATACAAAAAAACTACAAAACACTCCTTCAAGATAAAAGAAGAGGGGCTGGAGAGATAGCATGGAGGTAAGGTGTTTGCCTTTCATGCAGAAGAACGGTGGTTCGAATCCCAGCATCCCATATTGACCCCTGTGCCTGCCAGGGGCAATTTCTGAGCATAGAGCCAGGAGTAACCCCTGAATGCTGCCAGATGTGACCCAAAAAACAAAAGAAAAAAAAAGATAAAAAATTCAAAGGAAATAAAGACACATACCTTGCTCGTGATTGGGAGGATAAAATGGCAACACTCCAGTTTTCTACAGAGTTTATGCAATTCCTCCAAGGATACCCATGACGTTCTACAGAAAAGTGGATCAAGGGGCAGGAGCAGTGGCAAGATGATAGGGCATTTGCCTTGCAAGTGGCTGACTTAGGACAAACCATGGTTCAATATCCTGGCTTTCCATATGGTCCCCCAAGCCATGAGTGATTTCTCAGTACATAACTAGGAGTAACCCCTGAGCGTCATTGGGTGTGGCCCAAAATCTCCCCACCAAAAAAAGTGGATAAAACGTTCCTTCAACTTATTTGAAACAAAAAAAATTCAATAATAGCTAAAGCAACTCAGGAAAAAGAAGATGGGAGGTATCTATCACTTTCCCCAACTTTAAATTGTACTATAAAGCAATAGTTATCAAAACAGCATGGTATTAGAATAAAGATAGACCCACAGATCAGTAAAATAGACTTAGGTACTCAGAGAAAGATCCCCAGATACAATCAATTAATCATTAATAAAAAGGCAAGAAAAGCAAAGTGAAGCAAGAAAAGTGTCTTCAACAAATAGTGTTGGGACAACTGGTTAGCCACATGCAAAAAAATTGAACTCAGATCTACATCTAATATCATGCACAAATGTCAAATCCCAATGAATTAATCTTGATATCAGACTTGGAACCATATGGTATATATAAACACATGTAGGTAAAAAACTCATGACATTAAGTCCAAAGGCTTCTTCAAGGAGTAAATAGCAATATCCAAACAAATTGAAGCAGAGATAAACAAATGGGACTATATTAAACTGAGAGGCTTCTGCACCTCAAAGTAAATAATGACTAAGATACAAAGGCCACCCACAGAGTGGGAGAAACTATTCACCCAATACCCCATCAGATAAGGGACTAATAGCTATGATATACAAGGTACTGACAGAACTTAACAAGAAAAAATATTTAACCCCATTCAAAAATGGGGAGAAGAAATCAACAGACACTTCCTCAAAGAACAAATACAAATGGACAAAAGGCACAATGAAAAAGTGTTCCACATCACTAATCATCAGGGAGATGCAATTCAAAACAATAATGAGGTACCATCTCACATCACAGAGACTGGCACACATCACAAAGAACAAGTGCTGGCAGGGATGTGGGGAGAAAGCATTTTATTCACTGCTGGTGGGAATGCCATCTAGTCCAGCCTTTATGGAAAACAATATGGAGATTCCTCAAAAAACTGAAAATTGAGCTCCAATTTGAATCAGCTATACCACTCTGAGGGATATACCTTACTAGGAACACAAAAACATAAAACAAAAAAGCCTTCTGCACACCTATATTCATTGCAGTGCTATTTACAATAGTCAGAATCTAGAAACCCAAATGGCTAAAGAAACCTGGTACATATCTACAATGAATACTATGCAGCTATTAGAATAAATGAAGTCGTGAAATTTTCCTATACATGGATAAACACGAAAACTATTGTGATGAGAGAAATATGTCAGAGGGAGAGAGACACAGAATAGTCTCAGTCATCTATGGTATTTAAGAAAAATAAAAGATATTATTGTAATAATACCCAGAAACAATAGAGATGAGGGCTGGAAGGACTGGCCCAAGATACAAAGCTTACCACAAAGAGTGGTAAGTTTAGTTAGAGAAGTAACTACACTAACAATTATCATGACAGTGGTAGTGAGTGAGAATATAGAATGCCTATCTCGAATATAGGTGAGAGGGAGATAGGGGCATTGGTGGTGGGAATGTTGCACTGATGACTGGGGATGTTCTTTATTTCTTTTATAATTTAAACCCAACTACAAGCCTGTTTGTAATCATGATGCTTAAATAATCTTAAAAAAAAAACTAATAGTCCTCTGGAATTTTCTGAGAATCATGTAACTGTTAAAATTTCTTCTCCATTATTTATTAAGATTGACTTGGTGGAGGGATTTAATCTGTCTCACAAAGTTCATCAAAATGTGCCAGTGAGTAAGGCTGGCACATTGTGTGATTACTGGAAGAATCTAATGAACACTATTGAAATTAATATATATATACACATATATGTATATTGGGATTTTTGGGGTCACACCTGACAGTGCTCAGAGGTTACTCCTGGCTCTACGCTCAGAAATCACTCCTGGCAGGCTTGGGGGAACATATGGGATGCCAGGATTCAAACCACAGATCTTCTAAGTCTAAGGCAAACACCTTACCTCTCTGCTATCTCTCCGGCCCCTACAAAATATATTTTATCATTTGTTCTAATTTGTCATTTAACTCCCATCTTCTATTTCCTTTCCAATTCATTAAGCTAACAGATTCTTCATAAATATCAAAAATACCTATTCAAACCCATTTTCCTTGCCAGGAGCACAATTAATTGAAAATTTTACCTGAGGAAATGTTCTTCCCAGATTTGATACAAGGTTAATCTTTGTCTGGGAGCACAACATTATTTCAGTTTTGTGGCTATAAATTGAGATTATAGGTCTGGGAAAAGCTTTGCCTTGGGGATATATCATTTCCTATTGCTTAATCATTTTATCTAAATACAATTCATTTGTCTTTATGGGTATTTTTTTCCTCATCTGCTCAATTATCCCCTAGGTCCTTACCAGCTCTAGTAAACTAAGTACCTAGTGTGCTGTACTGTGTGTGTGTGTGTGTGTGTGTGTGTGTGTGTATGAAGTGCACATCCTGCCTATACAATTTGCTCTTATGAATCAGGAGATTGAGAGTATACACATCATTTCTTAAAGAATAAATAAAATTTTACTTGTCGTGTTATCTAATTGACAGTGTGCCAACATCTGTAGGTTTTTTTTAAAGTAATATTTTCTTCCTTAACTGTATTTACCTATAAGCAATACCAGCAAGTTGAGAAGGGGCAGTCCAGTGGAACAACATCTAATTTGAAAACTGGTTCCAGCTAATGTTTTACTGGATACAAGCAAACCCTGTTCTGTTGTATTTCACTTTATTGCAATTCTACAATAATGTGTGTGTCTGTGTGACCCTTGTAGTGAGCAAGTCTACTAATAAAAAATTTTAATAATTTGTATTCACTTTGCTCCTGTGTCCCATTTTGGCACTATGGATTTTATGTTTTATAGCAATCAGTAACCAATAAGATGGTATTCGTTGTTGCTATTGTAAATTTTTTTGTTTTGTTTTCTGTGTAACACCCGGCAGTGCTCAGGGGTTATTCCTGGCTCCAGACTCAGAAATCGCTCCTGGTAGACTCAGGGGACCATATGGGATGCCGGGATTCGAATCATCATCCTTCTGCATCAAAGACAAATGCCTGTACTATCTCTCCATCCCCGCTATTGTAATTATTAAGATAACTGCAAACTTTATCCACATAGGGCAGTGAACCTAAAAATGTTGTTGTGTTTCATTTTCTCTTCTTGGCCTCCCTATTTCCTGAGAGAAACAATATTTAAATTAGGTTAGGGAAATATTCTACAGTGGCTTCTAAGTGTTCAAGTTAAAAGAGGGGTCACATGATTCTCACTTTAAAGTTTTATTTTTTGATTTTTGAACCACAGCTGGTGACGCTCAGGGCTTACTCCTGGCTCTGCACTTTGAAATCACTCCTGGCAGGCTCAGGGGACTATATGGAATGCTGGGGGTTGAACCCAGGTCTATCCCAGGTCAACTGCCTGCAAGGCAAACACCCTACCATTGTGCTATCACTCTGGCCCTAAATCAAAGTTTTAAATTATTAAGTTTGGTAAGATGTGTGGAATGCTAGAAACTGATATAGGTCAAAAACTAGGCCTCCTATGTCAGACAAGTTGTGGCAAGTTGTGAAGGCAAAGAAAGTTCTTAAAGGAAAATGAAGTGCTTACAATGAGCACATTAATGTTAAGAAAATAAAAGTTTATTGCAGATAAAAAGCAATTTTAATGATTTATTTGAATATGATTTCCAATCAGAAATATTCCCTTGAACTAGCCTATTCTACAAGTAGTTTGAAGCTAGTAGAGGCTCATAGGGTTTGAAGGAAATGGTCATGATAAGTGCAATGTAAAAGAAAACAGAAAAGATTGATGCAGGCAGATGATAGTTAAAAATCATTGATGAAAGTGACTACACTAAACAATAGAATTTCAATGTATGTGGACTAGCCTTTATTGGAAGAAGATGACATCAAGGACTTTTATTATTTAAGAGAAGTTGATACCTGACAACAAAACTTCAAAGAATATGTTGCCTTTCTAGTGATTCATGGAGCTGGTAGCTTTAAGTTGAAGCCAATGCTTATTTACCATTCTAGAAATTCTAGGTTTTTTAAAAAAGTTAGTAAATCTATTCTGCTTTTGCTCTTATGAGTGGAACAAGAAAGCCTAGATGATAGCTCACCCATTTTTGCATGGTTTGCAGAATAATCCAAGCCTTCTGTTGAGAACAACTGCTCAGAGAAAGATCCCTATCAATATGTTACTTATTGATAATGTATCAGACTAGTTAAGGACTTTGATGGACATGTACAAAAACTTAGTCTCTACATGTTTGCTAACACAATTCCCAAATCTAGCTTACATGGATGTTAATGTTTCACCTTTTTCTTTTATGGCTATTCTTAGTTTTAAAAAATTAATCAGTTTTTATTTTTTGAAAGTTAGATTTTAAGACTACTTAGCACCTATCATTGTCATTGTCATATGCATCATTACTTATGTTTTATGATAATTTTAAGAGCTACATAGTATTCCATGCAACTGTATCACTTTTACATACCGATTCTCACTTGTTAACATGGAGTTCCACTAGTTGCAGCTAGAAATAGTATACCCAGGCGCAGAGAAAAGACAAGAATCTCGACCTCTCACATAGTACAGACAATTCTTGTGTTCTACTTAAATAATGCAGTATTTCCAGGTGGGATCAGGATCCTGAAACAAGTCAAGCTGAGACTGACTTAGAACACAAAAAGTACCTAGAACGACGGGAGTTGCATTTGTTTCTTTGGGATGTTGCATTTATTGTTAACAAAAGTTATTGATGAGCCAGACACTATTACAATATTACAACAGCAACCTTTGGGAGGTCAGGATTAGTTTTATAACACTTGCCCTAGCAAAAACTGAACTGAACCGTGGCCAGTTACCAGACTGAGAGAGGTAACTGCACGTAGGAACAGTAGGACCAAGGAGTGGCAGGCACAGATGAAAGAAAGCAAATTCAGTGCCCCCTTGCAACCCAGCCAGAAAGCACCAGGCATTCCAAGCCAAAACAACCTCCTTTCCCTACTGACGCCAAATCCCTCCTGGGAATGAAAATCAATCTGGGATCTTTCTGCTCCAGCAGAGCCAGCCCCTGTGGCCGATGTGGGTATGTGGAGTGGGTGAAAGAGAACAGGAGTCACTGATGGTGGGAAGGATCACTGCCCCTTCTTACTATCACCATCTACAGGAGGGGCCCTGAGACCCCAGAGATTAGGGGGTAAAATGGGAATGAGAAGAGATAGTTCTCACCTAAATACAGTGAGGGCTGGGTCCCAGGAAGGATGACCCTTCTAAGCCCAGTCCTCTGCTAAGTATGCAACTGCCCAACTAGTTCAGCTTGCAGAGGGAAAAAAAAAAAAACGACCCTAGAGCTGGGTAGCAGCCTGGATAAAGGTCCCAGGCAAAGACTAGACCCCAATCTCCTGATACCATCTAGATCTCTCTCTGCCTCCAATTACTTCAATCACAGGCATTCTCTTAGCTTCTTCATAAAGGTGCTTCCAAGTGATGACAAGGAAAGGCAATTTCCTCTTTTGAAATCAGAATCCAGGACTCCCAAAGGACTGTACCACAGGCCTACCTGGCTTGCTTTACTTCTATCTTCCTAGACTTCTTGCAGTTTTCTGTGTATCATTACCTGACTTGCTGTATTCTAAATCATGCAGAGCATTAACATGTTGCAGGAGTGTGTCATCCATAAAATCCCCTAGGTGGGCAGGATATGAATTTATTTCTTAAGAGGCAATGGGTAGAGTTCCTGTTACTTCTCGTTTTGGTGTTTGGTTTGTTTGGTTTTTGTTTTTGTTTTTTTGTTTTTGTTTTTGTTTTTTTTTTGGTTTTTGGGTCACACCCGGCAGTGCTCAGGGGTTACTTCTGGCTCCATGCTCAGAAATTGCTCCTGGCAGGCACGGGGGACCATATGGGGCACCGGGATTCAAACCAATGACCTTTTGCATGAAAGGCAAACGCCTTACCTCCATGCTATCTCCCAGGCCCCATTACTTCTCGTTTTTAGCTTTTTTTGTGCTTTAACTTTGTGTGAAGGTAGAGAATGAAGGTGAATTATCCAGGAGCAGTCTGATATCAGAGGGAAATAGCAAAGGGAGGATTCTATTCAAATGAAATGTGGGGATGTGGACAGGTAAATGACTATCAGCATCATACTAATAACTGACACTCATGGACTATACGAGCTTCTCACAATAAGTGCCTGCAATTACTTAAATATAATCCTCTGGAGATTGATAATATATATTTTTGTGTTACAGGTAAAGAAACAGGAACAAAGAAATTAAGCAGTTTTCCCCCAAGTCACTAACTAGTTGTCAAAACAGAGATTTGACCCTAAAACTTACAGAAAAAATTGCCTCAACTTTTATTACTGCTGGTGATGAAATAAAGATTTTCCTGGGAAAGAAAGGATATTGGAGGGCAAGGGGAATAAGGAAACCTGACTCTCATTCTTGCTCTCTGTGAAAATGTCACACAACTTTGCTTTTCAGGTACCTGCAACATTGGAAATAGACATAATTGTATGAACTTTTGCTTCTGTTTCTGAGAAGAACAATTTTAGTTTACATCTTCTTTCTACAGAGTTCAACAAGGGTCTGCCTATCCAGTATCTTCAAATGAGTTCTCTGGATTTTCTCCACTTTATAGTCTTTTTCATGACAGTCTGCTCCACATTTTCTCCTGATGTCTTAAATAATTAGAATAGGTATCTCTTACTTCAGGATCCCTTTTGTGATTCAGAGGTATGAAGGGCCCCTGGATGTACACTGGCCTTTCAAGCACACCCGCATGTTCAGATAGTGATCACAGGAAGGTCGACCTTGGATGAGATCATCAAATTCATCTTCCACCGACTTCAACACCTCAGCATTTTTTGTAGCCTCTTGTACTATTTATTTTAAGCAGTCTTTGTGTTTCATGAAAAGATTTCAGAGCTCATTTTTATTTATTATACTATTAAAAATGTAAGGGAGGCACCTCCACTAACTCTAGAGTAAAGCACAAATGCATTATTGAAAAACTGCTGTGTTCTGAGCACAAAACTAAACAGGTAGACCAGATCTGTGACTATGTAGACTTGGAGGGACTAGGCAAGTGCATGAAGCATCTCACATGAAGAAGTGAGGAGATATGAACTAGACCCTGAAGGATACATTGGGGTGAATTATATAAGAGATACAGATGAAAGTTGGTAGAAGAGCTTGTTCCTAGCAGAGTAGACAGATATACATAAAGATCAGGGTCCATTAGAGAAGCTGAAATGTCTTGCCAATTAAGGAACAAATTGGGAAAATGGTATAGGGGCTCCCAATACTTACAGATAAGATGGGTGAAGAGGGAGTGCCAGTGTGCATGGGATGTCCAGATTAAAGGAACTTTGGTCCTGCTTCTCTGTCTAGGACACAAATTGTGTCATGTTGGCAAAGAAGGTGACATTTCTGATCTTCCATTATCTTAGCTAGAATGTGATGTGTTATAACTGTATGGTTTCTAAAGTTACACTTCTCTGTAATTTTGTGATTTCTTAAGAAAGTGAAGTGGTTGTCCGAGAAATAGTAAAGTGTGATAGATAATATGCTTTTCATGTAGGAGTACAGGTTTCATGCGTATCACTGCATGCTCTGCAGAGCAACATTAGAAATACTTGAGCAAAGATGGATGAGATCTAAAGAAAAAAAGAAAAGGAAGGAAGGGTGGGTGGGAAGAAAGAAAAGAGGGATGAAGAAAGGGAGGAAGGGAGGGAAGGATGAAGGAAAAAAGAAAGGAAGAGAGGGAGGAGGAAAGGGAGGAAGGAAGGAAGGAAA
>PVKC010006732.1:0-30607 GCA_004027635.1 Crocidura indochinensis | reverse complement strand
AAAAAAAAAAAGAATGGACAGAACTAAAGATCCACATCACAGAATCAACATAAATGAAATCATGAGACCCAAACTTTAACAACCAAACTTTAAAAGATGACTATTATGATGGCAGGCTGTGGCAGGAGATGGTGGTATGGGATGGGAACATTGGTGGAGGGAAGGTGATACTGGTAGTGGGATTGGTGCTGAAACATTGTATGTTTAAATCTTAACTATGAATAACTTTGTAAATCATAAACTTTGTAAATAATTTTAAGCTTAAAAATTAGTCCACAGGTTTATTCCTGTCTCAGTACTTCAAGGATCACTTCTAGTGAGTTCAGGGTATTAGAAAAAATGTTAAGTGAACAAAACTGAGTTGGTCACATGCAACACAGTACCCTACTGTCTATACTATTTATCTGGCTCCCTTTTTACATTTATGGTTACATTCAGAGCTTACTCCTGCCTCTGCACTCAGGGATCACTCATGGACATAGACCAGGGACCAAATGGAGTATGAGGGATCAAATTCAAGTCAGCAGCATGCACAGCAAGTCTCTCAGACCTAGCATGAGGATTATTTTAAATTAAGATTCAATTAGGACCTTTAAACTTAAGAAAAACTTGGCCACTCACAGAAGTATAGAGGATAATGAAAATTTGGAATATTCTCTAAAATCAGGGTTTTTTCTGGAAAATGCCATTTCTGTAGGAGAAACTGATCTCTATGTTAGACCCATACCTCATTACAGGTCTTTATCAAGTGAGTTGTCCTCTACTTATGATGCAAATTCCCCTCCTTAATCCTAAAGCTCAGATTTTCTCCCATTCTCTAGCACAGAATGTATGTCCCATTGTACAAGTACTATGTACTTGTAACTCTATATCCATGTTACATCTCCATTCATCCATGATTCCAAGTGTCGTCTCACCAACTAATCTGCCCCCTTGTTCCTTTGTTTGCTTAACCAGACTCTAGATGGGCTGAGAGTGACCCAACATAGTCAAATTAAAATTAAGTAAGAGGATCCATAAATACAACGACTGGTGAAATGTAAGAAGTGATGTGACTATGAGATTTAAGAAAAATAAAATACATTATTGTAATAATACCCAGAGACAAAGAAATGAAGGCTGGAAGGACTTGCCCATGATATGAAGCATACCACAGAGTCGTGAGTTCAATTAGAGAAATAACTACACTAACAACTATATCATGACAATGGTAGTAAGTCAGAAAAATAGAATGCCTGTCTAGAATACAGGCAGGAGGTGAAGAGGAGAAAGATGGGAGGGAGGTATTGATGATGGGAAGGTTCCACTGGTAAAGGGGGATGATCTTTTTTATAACTGAAAATCAGCCACAAACATGTTTGCAATCATGGCGCTAAAATAAAAATCTTATTTTTTAAAAAGCAATGTGAAGACAGAGGATAACAGACACAGATGGGAAGGTTGGTTGAACTTCCTGTTGACCCTGGATTTTGTGGGGGGTTGCCATGAGCCCCTGTAGCTATCATATGGAGTTCTAGCAGGCCTGGTTAGAGTCTGAGACTCCTCTGGCTCAGCAAGAATATCTGTTTCCTATTTGAGTGAGGGAAGCAGAAGTCAAGGGACACTTTGATATACCCCACCATGTCCCCACAACAGGAGAAAGTAGACAGTGGGTTTTGAGCACTCAGTTTTGTCTTGGGATGATTTACCCGTCTGTTCTCAGCTCCTGGAAAATTAAAATGTCCTTTATATTTATAACAGGGATAATCATTTGCCTTCAATTTGGAAAATGAGGCGGCATAGATTTCATTTTGCTCTCTCGTCAGATGCTAATTTAACACTCTCTAATAGTGGGGAGAAGGGAAAGGCATCAGAGGGGAACACCAGGTTGGTCTGCAAAGTCAGAGGATTTACAAGTATAGTGGGGGGGAACTGTAAATTAAAATCAAATATCAAGAGCAGGAGAGAGCAACATGAAATGGGATTGAAAGCAAGACAGGAGTTGAAGTAGAGGGAACGTGAGAGCTGGGCCAGTTTAGGCAAAATAGAATGGGAAGGAGCTGAATAATAATGTTCTGAGTACATCTTAGACCAGATTATGGATTCCTCTCCTGAATTAATTCTAGGGAGGGTACAAAAGGGGGACCTGAGGGGTCTATGATAAAGATGGGTCCTCTATGAGTATTTGTTTCTTATTTTAGCTGCTATCCTTCAAGAGTTTGGGTACAAAGGCAGGTTGGTAAAGAATTGTAAAGGAAATCTTCTGTATGGGGCTTAGGAGAACATTCAAAATCAGATTAGAGTAATTGTGCTTTGTTTGTTGAGTTAAATTGTCAATAAATGGAGTTACTTTCATTGTTGCTGATCACAACAAGAAAACATGGGGTGAACAAGAACAATCTGTTCCCACACATGGGGCCCCCTCCTGCTCTGAACTGCAGTGGCTCTTTGCTTCTCGGTTCTCCGAAATGCTTTCCAATCCCCCAAAGAACTTACCATAGCAACTATTTTAAGACAGACCATCTCCAACATGTGGTCAGGGTCAGTGGCCACTCATCTAGCTGTTAGCACAGGAGGGGAGCAATAATTCTAGAAGTAACTAAATCATACATCTAACACCTGTCCTGTTGTCAAATTATTGTAAATATTAACTTTTTAAAAAACTATTAAATCAAAAAGTTATATTCATATCTATGTACACTGTAGCACTTAATACAACAGCCAGGATAGGGGAGCAACCCAAATGTTTTATGACAGATAAATGGATTAAGAAGTTGGCATGTATATACACATAGAGTACAAGGCAGCTATAGGAAAAATGAAAACTTTTAGTTTGCTGAAACATGAAACTGAAGAATGTCATGTTAGTAAAATAAGTCAGAGAGAAAAGGAAAAACACTGGTAGATATCACTCATCTTTAGTTTATAGAATCAAAACAAGGAAATAGACAGCATCAATGATGGCAGAACCTTGGCCTTTGATGACAAAAGTCATATTACCAAGCAAAGTTAAGGATGGAGATGGTGGGTGTGTGTATGATAGAGAAAGAACAAGAAATGACATAAGGGCTGTGTTGTCAGGTCTTAGGAAACTTGGTAGCAGTGAAAGGCAATAGTTTTGTAAATCAAAACCATTAACAATACCTTTGCATTCATGTTACCTAAACTACAGTAGAAAGAAGAAAATAAAGGGATCCCTTATACAGGTTGAGCTTCTCTGTCACTTATACCCATTGTATGTCTGTTCCACCCCAATGTAGAACACCTGTCTGTTGTCAAATCATTCTAAACATTAGCCTTAAAATGTTAAGTTAAAGTTTAGAATTAGACTGTCTTTCCTTTTCCAGGAAGAGCTGTCTTGCCTCACATGTTCCTCTGTGCCAAATAGAATTGAGTTCCTGACATCCTCATTGTCTAATTTTGTTTAGCTCTGACAAAGTACCACTGATTCTTTTTCTAATAAATATCCCTGTATTTTCAGGGTTCTGGTAGTCTAGCAGACAGTGATTGGGGTGTTAGCAAGGTTGGCTGCTGATTCGCTTTGGTTGGGTTATTTTCTAGATGCAGTCCAAATTATTACTGTGTCCCCACATAAAAAGAGAAAAAGATAGCACTTCGAATCCTTTTACAGGGCACAAACCCGTTCATGAAGACTTCATTCTTATAACTTGATAATCCTCCAAAGGTCCCACCTCATTATTATCATGCTGAGAGTAAACTTTCAACTTATCAGTTTGGGGAGAATACATGTAGT
This sequence comes from Crocidura indochinensis, assembly GCA_004027635.1. Taxonomy (NCBI): domain Eukaryota; kingdom Metazoa; phylum Chordata; class Mammalia; order Eulipotyphla; family Soricidae; genus Crocidura; species Crocidura indochinensis. The sequence continues at coordinate 26,874 of PVKC010006732.1, read as the reverse complement.
ACTCACGTTTTCCAGATTTTTTTTCCTTTCTTGTTTTAATTTTTAATTAAATCACTGTGAGATTCAAAGTTAAAAGTTGTTGATAGTAGAATTTTACTCATACAATGTTCCAACACCCAACCTTTCACACTGTTCATTTTCTACCACCGATTTCCCCAGCTACCCTACTTATGTCTCTTTTAATAAGTTAGATAATATGTGTCCACTTTAAAATACAACTCATGGGGCCCGGGAGATAGCATGGAGGTAAGGTGTTTGCCTTTCATGCAAAAGGTCATTGGTTTGAATCCCAGTGACCCATATGGTCCCCCGTGCCTGCCAGGAGCAATTTCTGAGCATGGAGCCAGGAGTAATCCCTGAGCACTGCCGGGTGTGACCCAAAAAACAAAAACAAAAACAAAAGCAAAAATACAACTCATAACTTATCATATTGGTCTTCCTTTTTCCCTTCTTCACTCATTTCTTTATTGTCTTTCTTTCTTCATAAAATCCATGCTCCACTCTGCTACTAGAACAACCAATACAAAATTCCCATTCTAAAAAAGTAAATCTTATTGGTAAAACTTTTTTTAAAAACTTCCACTATCCACAAGAAAATATTTCTTACCATATCCCCCCAAGACCTCATCATATCTCTAATTACCCTAGTGAACTGTGCTCTCTGGACCCATTCCTGGTCCTCCCTGTATGTAATCTATTCTTCATAAGTGGGACCATTATTGTAAAAATTTCAAATAATTATAGCATTTGTTGGGCCAAAGTGTTAAAGTACTTGCCTTGCTCAAAGCTCATTTTGGATCCACACCCATCACTGCATATTGTTCTCTGAGTCCCACCAGAAGTGATCCCTAAACAATAATGCAAGGAGTAAACCCTAAGCACAGATAGGTGTAACCCACTCCTAAATAAGCAAAAATGACAACAACAACAACAATAACTACAAACCAACTCCAGACAAGTCCTGGAGCTATCAGCTCAAATATCTGGTATAGTTGGAGTTTTGATCTGTTTGGCATCTATGCAGAGATACATGGTTGAGTGGTAAAACTGGACAATTTGCAAAATGGCACTTGTGGGTGGAGGGTGCAGCTGGCTTTGATAGGGTTGGAACTTAGCCTTCCCTCTCCTCTAGAGATTGTAAATTGGCTTATTTATTCAGCTTATTGATTGATGGACTCTCCTACTAGGGGATCAGTTCTCCATAAAAATCAAAACCAACAAAGATTGCTAATCATTGTATCCAGTTAATATTTTCTACAAAGATGTCCAATAAATAATTATCAGTTCAAGAAAGGTTACAAATACTTTTTTTTTTGGTTTTTGGGTCACACCCGGCAGTGCTCAGGGGTTACTCCTGGCTCCATGCTCAGAAATTGCTCCTGGCAGGCATGGGGGACCATATGGGGCACCGGGATTCGAACCGATGACCTTTTGCATGAAAGGTAAACACCTTGCCTCCATGCTATCTCCCGGGCCCCACAAATACTTTTATCTTCTATCATTCTCCTGTTCCTAATCCTTCTCTAAGATCCAGATGGAGATTTCAGTATAACTTTGTCCCTGACTTCAATTAACAAAGATTAGAATTACCCAGTCATGCAGATAATAAGGGTTAGATTCACATTCTCTTCAAGCATGACAGGCACTAAAAACTGAAGAATTAATTCACATCCTTGGATTTGAAGACTTGAGGAGTCCACAATATAGTAGAAGTGCATATCTAGAGACCATTAGGACAAAATGTTATTCCATCTCCCCAACCTCTAAAAAAAGTCTATTCTCTATCTCTCCTCTCATATTTCTCTAAATTTCTTCTGAATAAAACCATTTATATCAAGAAATGCATTGCATAGTCATGGTTGACAGATGTAAATGCACTAATATCAAAGAAAAATTGGCAGAGCTTACCATTAGATTAAAGCAGCATGAGACCAAGTAACAGATAATTTTCAGCTATTAGTAAATCTGCAATAACTATGTTGCTTTGTCTTTTCATTTACTTCTTGACTTTCCTTGATGTATTCCTTGAGGACAGTGATGCTTCCAGGTAGAGCTTTGAGTTCCCCCCAAGACCTACCACTGCATCTATTCCAAAGGAGGAGTACTGGGAATAAACTCTCTAGGACCAATACTCTGCCTGGACTTCTTTGGACCCTAACCTATGATGACTGCATCCACAAGCAATCCAGATACCTGACACCGGATGAGTGGCTAAAGAAACAGTGGTAATCTACAGAATAGAATACTACAAAGCTTTTAGGAAAAATGAAGTCATAAAATGTGCCTATATATGGATGGACATGGAGACTATTGTGCTGAGTGAAATGAGGCAGAGGGAGAAAGACTGACACAGAATAGTCTCACTTATCTGTGGGATTTAAGAAATAAAAAGGCTCCAGAGTGGTGGCGCAGTGGTAGGGCATTTGTCTTGCACACGCTGATCTAGGATGGAACTGAGGTTCAATCCCCCGGCATCCCATATGGTCCCCTGAGCCAGGAGTGATTCCTGAGTCTCACTGATGTGCCTCCTCCAAAAGAAATGAAAAAGAGAATATGATAATACTACCCAAAGACAATAAAGACCAGCCCACCTTATGAAAGATGTGAAGAGCACAAAGAGCCATGAGCTTGGTTAGAGAAATAACTGTACTAACAACTACCATAATAATATATTATTGGGGCCGGCACTGTGGCGCTAGAGGTAAGGTAAGCCTTGCCAACGCTAGCCTAGGATGGGCCGAGGTTCAATCCCCTGGCGTTCCACATGGTCCCCCAAGCCAGGAGCGACTTCTGAGTGCATGGCCAGGAGTAACCCCTGAGCGTCACCGGGTGTGGCCCAAAAACCAAAACATATATATATGTATATGTATATATATGTAACAATAATATGGTAGTTGTTAGTATAGTTAGTGCAATTTGATAGTGAGAGAGAGAGGTAGAATTCCTGTCCTGAAGACAGACAGTGGATGGGGGAGGAGGGAAATGGAGAATATTGGTGGTGGGAAAGTTATACTGGTGAAGGGTAGTGTACATTCAAAGACAGAAACCCAACTATAAACATTATTGCTATCACGTGCTTAAACAAATTATTTTTTAAAAAGAATATTTATGTAACTCTTTGTTCTTGTTGTTTTTGCTTTATAATAAGAAGATGACTATGGAGATAATAGTTCCTTTCATGTCATATCTCCAAATACTACACTGTAAAGACTATATCTGTGCTCAAAGTTCTACTTAAAACAAGTACCACGTTCTAGCTTCTTCCTAAATCCACCCCTAATCCAGCCTGTGATTACATCTGCCTCATCACGGCAAGATCCCTCAGATCTTTGGTTCATGAGACATTTACCATCTTATCAGATTTCAGTCAAGCATGCCAAATTCAGATGTTCATTTGAATTTACTCTCTATTCTACCCTCATTTCTCCTGTTTGATATCATCTTTCTATGCACATTACTTTGGGCACCGAATCTCTTATGAACTCTGGATGTGTCTCATACTCTGGATGTGTCACAAAGCCTTTACGTCCTGTCTGTTCACTCCTCATCACTCCAGCCTGCTGACTTTAATGATTAACCAGTGGCAGGTCTTCTGGACCAACATGCAATAGTTCTTTCCCCTTCTGAGATGCAAGCCAACCAAATATTTCCCTGAGAGCTCAATCCTTCCCCCACTTCAATGCTGCCAGTTAAGAAGAAAGACTTTTTGAAAAGTCTTGCTTTTTTTTTTTGTTAAGCTACCTCTACTTGTCACCATAGATTGATCTGCCAGTTAAATATTTAGTCATGCTCATCTGCCTTTGTCATATAACATTGTCTGACTTTGAACAATGAGCAACGAGGTACTAAGTTTGGAGTTATTTCCTGACTGGGACCTAGAGACAGATGGAGATGGGGACCAGAGGACAGTTCCAGGCCTGGGGTCTACATCTCTTTGTCAAGGGTGACTGACCCATCTTCAGCCAATTCATCACATCCAATCTCCAAACCTGAGGAAGATAGAGAAGGAAAAACTACTTCTTTTACCTGGCCCTAAATTTGTACAATTATAGGATTCCCAAGACGCTTCTCATTCAGGTCACTGTTATTCCTGTTTTCCCAGTTTGCAAAGCTCACTTAGCACATGACATATCCCACAGCAAGGACTGGGATATAGTAACAGCTAGGCCATATGCAAAGCATGCAACCCAACCTAGATTCAAACTACAGGGCTACATGATCTTCCAAGCCTCATCAAGTGCATGCCTGGAAATCTGGAAACTGGAATTACTGCCCAATAGTTGAGAGGAAGCTGAGACTGATATCATAGAAATCACAAGCGTGGATGGCCCAGGGGAGGGGAAGAGGAGTGTATGATTACATCTCAATGGTCCCCATTCATTGGGTATGTTCGTTACACTAATATCCTCATTTGCTCACCACCCAAAGTAGATCTTCTAAATCCTCTAAGTCTGAGTCAAAACAGCACATTTAGTCATGTGGAAGTGCTCAAGATCTTTCCTGATAAAGGGGACCAGCTTTCTGATTGGGAAAAGTCACAAGTAGAACTGCTCACCTCCCAGCCAGGGACTTTTCAGAGCAATCATCAAAAATCTAGGAACCTGTCCTCCATTGCAGTCAAGGAAATTGTAAAAGGTGAAGGGTCCATTGGTGAATCTTCAAGGGTGTTCTGGAAGAATCTTTGGCAAGGAAGGCTAATATGGACCTGTGGGCCACAGAAAACAGCATGTATGGACATCACTGATCCCTACAGATCTATGTTGCGCTGAAAGAAAGTAAACAAATGGTAGACATTGCAAAGAAGCCCTTCCTCTGTGTCTCTGAAACAGTCTTCCTCTGTTTCAGAAACAAACAGGCATTCTTTCACCTAAGCAGGTGTTGAAGAGTTAAGGATGTTGGAATGAAAAGAAGTTGAAACTCTGAGAAAAGGCTAACGCGAGTGATTCTGGGTGGAATCACAGATTCCAAGGAAAGAAGAAACCACTGTTGATGTGTTTACAGGCTTTGGTGATGTGATCACTAGAGGGAAAGGTGGTGACTAAATCCTCTATCCTCAGAGGGGAATTATTGAGCTTCAGGAAAATTGTAGGTGCTTTGCAGTGGCTCATACACTTCACAATAGTCAGAATTCTGATCTCCTAGCTCCTGTTCTAGCACTTACTCTGCTAAATCCAGCTCAGGAACTACCTTCTTGGAGGTGTCCTTAGGCCACTCCAAGATAGCAACATGCGCAGGTACTATATGCCTCAGTTTTGGAAACATCAAATAACTGAAATACTTAATGAAAAGACAAAGGGTCAAAGAGATATAATAGAGATTAAGACCCATGATTGCATACAGCTGACTCCTGCTTGATCTCCAGCACCCAAAGATTCCTGCATATAGCCCTGAAGGCTCTCAAGCACTGGCAGGTGCAGCTCAGATAACCACTGGCAGAACCAAAAATGAACAACATCACTTCTCTGGCCCCTGCATTGAACCACAGGTCTGGTATACCTGAGAGTGGCCTCTGGGTCACCTAACAACTGCACTAGAGGTAAAAAATAAATTAATAAAAATTTGGGTAAAAATTCTTTAAAAAACGCTTAGAATGGTGCTTAGGATTTGCACCACAAATCTAATTTGATTTGTGGTCCTTGGCAATTAGGCCTATTTGAGTCTATGGACTGAAGACATTTCTTTCCAGCCTATAAGCTCTCTTCTTCAATGGCCCCTTCTTATGAATTAACAACAGACTCACTGAAAACTGACACTGAGCTCATTGCACCCCATTGTGCTCCATATTGAGTAGCAATGTGTAGCTTCCCCCATGTTGATATGTTTTCTTTTCTTTAATTGTTATTGTTATAGAAATATTAGCATTTATGCTTTTGGTGTACAAAGGATTTTGTTTTGATTAAAATAAATGCAGGTGTAGGACAGAGATCAGGGTGGAGCACATATACTATTTACTGACTAAATAATTAAAAGGATCTACTTACTCACAAAAGGTTGGGGAATATTGCTTCATATTGCCCTGTTGTCTTGATTGTGACTTTAATTCCATTAACATTAGAGCTCAAATGCAAAGTTCAGTTCTTGCTTTCTAGCCTTTTCATAAAATAATGTTCTTTTTTTCTACTGCCCTTTGCTACTAGAACTCACAAAGAAATTGGATAGAATTCATAGCCTGAGCTCACATTAAATATTCCCATCTGTCCTGCTTACCCTGGGAGTCTTGCTCACCTGGATTTTTCTCTCCTGTCCATGATGGATGGCCAGCAGCCACGGTGTCAGATTGACTTCCAAACCATAAATAGCTCTGCCATTTAGATGCCATGGGGATAACATTAATACCCAACACAAAGGCAAAATATAAAACCTTTAGCAACTGAATGGCCCTTAGATTTCAGAGTTATCGATCCGGTGGTGCCTGCTAAGTTATTATGACTACAGTCCTGCTCAGAGAAATCTGTGATCCTGAGAACAGTTAGTAGAAGTCACTGTCACCTTTAACTACAAAGTATAAAAAAGGGTGGTATGGAGCAATAGCACAGTTGTACGATGTTTGCCTTGCACATAGATAGCTGCCCAGGACGGACCTGGATTCAATCCCCAGTGTCCCATATGGTCCCCTGAGCCAGGAATGATTTCTGAGCGCATAGCCAGGAGTAACCCCAGAGTGTTACAGGGTGTGGCCCAAAACCCAAAAGAAAACAAAAGGAAGAAAAAAAAGAAGAAAAAATGTGGTGACCCATTTATATGGCAGTATTCTCTGAACACCTTACCCTACGTGCTGAGCTAATCCAGAACCATATCCAGGCTCAGTTTCCATAACTCAACAACAGCTGGAAATGGATAACACTTGTACCTCTGTTTTCTCATCTCACAGAAAGTCTTCAGGAGGCCATAGAAATGATTATGTTTCTGTCTGAGAATTAAATGAGATCAAGAAAAATACCCAAGATTAATCCTAAATTTAGGGCCAGATATGCAAGATCCAGAATACAGTCTTCCCCAGGAAGGGTGCCCCTAAACTGACTTCTGGGCCCTGCATGCATCTTTTCCTAAACTCTTCATGGCTTAAAGCCATGAACTTTGCCTAGCACAGAGAGTTATCATCTAGAACATTTTTTTAACCTTAATCAGTCACCACCACCACCACCACCACCACCACCATGAACCTAGGTGAAGTTTATCCTGATATATCTGATATCTCTGACTTAAAATTTTGGGAGAAGCTTGGGATGATCACAGGCTACCTAGTCTTGCCTGTCATCTGGAGCTGGGGGCATAAGGGGCTGATTGGCACAAACCATCCATTGTCCAAACATCTCCCACAGAGGTGTGTAAGAAAGTGGGTTACAGAATACAAGAGGATGAGATTGTGTGTTTGTAGAGGGGCCTACACATCCTCCTTATGTTAACCTGTCTCTATTGAGAGAGCATACAGAACAGGTGCCTTGAAATTAAGGCCCAAACTCTACATCTTTATGTGCCAAATGTTCTCAGCTTTGATACCAGCTGGTTCTTGGAGTTAGTGGGAATGCTGACTGCCTAGCAGACAGAAAATATGAAGAAAGCTGAGACTGAGTGCATACAGCTATTCTTGGAAATGGAGGTGGAACAGGGGGTCCTATCCCCCTCTCACTTCCCAAGAGAGCTAGGTACATTTAGCAACCAGTATTGCTTGCTCCTCAGCTCTGGATTTGGGACAGCTGAGCTCTCCCTGGGAAGGGGTTGGAAGAGCATGCTTTAAGAAAATAAAGGTGGCCTTACAGTTTTTTTTCTGGGATTCTGGGAACTTCTCTAATTTTCTTTCTTTTCTGTATTTTCCATTGAATGTTGTGCCTTGGCAACACCATATATCACATAGGTAGCAAAGGGAAGGTACATGTTTAGGTAAACCCCAAAAGAATAGGGGTTCATTTATGTTTTGGTTTTCTCTGGGACAGTCAGGAAGCTGGTGATTTTTTTCCATCATGTATGTTGCCTGGGTATATTGTGCCTGAGCACATGTCACCAACATCACCCCCCTTTTGTTTTTTGATTTTTTGATTTGGGACCACACCTAGCAGTGCTCAGGGGCTACTCCTGAGCCCTCACAAATCTCTTATAGCAGGCTCAGGTGAGCATATGAGACCGTGGAGATCAAACCCAGGTCAGTCATGTGCAAGGCAAATGCCCTAACCACTGTGCTATCACTCTGTCCTTAGGAATCTGGTGATTTGATCCTGCACCCTGGCTCTGATAGACAGATCTATTTAGAAACTCCTAAGAATATTGGAGCTAATCATATTTTCTCCAGCTGGGGACTCATGGTTTGACAGATCCCCAAACTTGGGAATGAGAGAATATGGTTTTACAGTGTCTTGATTATCGAATATATTTGAGTCCCTTATGATATCCCTTACAAAATATACAATAAATTCTTTGAATTAATCAGTCAGGATCTGGTATATGTTATTTGAAAACAAATAAATATTTTAACTAATATGCAAGGAATAACATTGTTTTGGTTTTTTTTTGGGGGGGGGCCACACCCGGTGACGCTCAGGAGTTACTCCCGGCTATTTGCTCAGAAGCCGCTCCTGGCAGGCACGGGGGACCATATAGGGAACCGGGGGATCGAACCGCGGTCCGTCCTAGATTAGCACAAGGCAAGGCAGGCGCCTTACCTCCAGCGCCACCGCCCGGTCCCCCGGAATAACATTTTTAACTTTGGTATTTTCATATGTAGTCTATTCTGAAAAAGAAAAGTTCTTTCTTTTCCCAATTATTTTTATTGCTTTAAAGTACTTTTCATATTATTATTTTATACAATTGTTTTTATGTCTTAGCAGCAATTTTAAACCAAAGACTTGTTTATTATTTGTGGAGAACTATGATTTTCCATGATCTCTCTTATGTACAGGATGCATAGGTAAAGAAAAAAAAAAGAGCTTCTTAAGAACAGTTTATCCTATGCTCAAAAACAAAATTTGAGCGATTTTGCTCTCTGCATTAAGTGTGAAGAAGCTAGCCATATAAGCAATTCCACTTATTAGTATCTATTCCCAAGACACACAAAATATTTAATCAAAATGGCATGTGTACACTGTTACTCACTATATCACTTATTACAATAGCTAGGATATAGAACCTAATTGGGTGTCCAATGCCAACTAGCATATACTGAAAGTGTGTGTATGTATACAATGGAAAACTATGCAGCTATAAGAACTGATGAAATCATGCATTTGCAGCAATAATCATGCATTTTCACTGGAGGAAAGTCAAAGAAGGAAAAAATCAGCTGGTTGCACTTATCTGTAGTACATGGAATAATATGGTAAGAGTATCAAGGTAGAAGGCAGCTGTAATCATGCCCACAAATGCAGTTGCCATGTTCTAACCAGGACAGCCCCACAGATTCACTCTTTTCTTGTACAAGATGTAAACTGGGCCATGAAAGGTTTTACCTACACCAGCCCCACACAGCACAAAGCTGGTCACCTCAGGAGAAGAGGGTGGGCCAAGCTCTGAACCTGAAAAAGCCATGGTTTCTGCCTCCATCAACCAGAATAGTCATTTCCCCAATGGCTTGCCTCATCACTGACCCATTACAATTCCCTCTGGAGATGCCAATATAGCCATACTTTAGGTATGCCTGTTGTTGGACTGATATCACCAGGGATTTTTTTTTGGATGAGTGTGAACACCCTCCCCATATCTTACTTCTTCCAGGAAACCCTGGCAACTGTAAACATGCCTATAAATTCAGTTGCCATGTTCAAACAAAGCCTTCTTCCAGAAGACTCTGCAGCTGAATATTTGTCCTAAAATTCATAGTATCATAGCTTTGAATTTAAAGACAATTTTATTTGTTTTATGCTTTATTTGTTTTAATTGTTTCATTCCTAAAGGAACACCCCAATTTAATAGATTGCACATATAAAAGCAAGAGCTTACTAAACCTTCTGCCATTGTATGAATGTCTTCATTGATGATACAACAATAATCTTCACAAGTGAGCTCGCTACTGTACTTTTTGTTTTATTCTTTTCTCTTTCATTTTATTTTTCTTTCCTTTTTCAATAACTTTGCATTTTTTAAATAAAAATTTTAAAAGGCGAAAAAGAGCAGCAAGGTATCAAGGGGGGCTACCTAGATTACTCTTGACCTGAGATTATAGAAATGATGGCAACCAGGAAGAAAATTAATTAATGGGGGAAGGTAAGCCAATAGAAGGTAACAAGGAATTATGTTAGGGACCTCAGATACATACATGGGTGGTATATAAGTACAGTATATGTATATTATTAAACCACAGAGCCAGAAACATAAAAAGCTTAAGACCAAGCTACAATAACCAAACTTAAAAATGTTTCTGTAAAGAATACAGGCTGGAGCATGGGAGGGACTTTGAAGACATTATGGAGGTTAGTTGGCACTAGTAGAGGGATTGGTGCTGGAGCATTATATGCTTGAAATTCAGCTATCAATAACTTTATAAACTACAGCACCTTAAAAATAATTTTTAAAAAGAATTCTTATTATATATATATATATATATATATATATATAAACATAAAAGAATGGAAATGGTTGGGTCTGAGAAAGAAAGAGAGGAAGAGAAAGTTCCATAGGCTAAGCACATTTTTGCGTGCAGGAAGCCCAAGTTTCATCCTCATACCACGGGAATACTGGAGTAGCATCTGAGGGCACTCCCAAGCAAACAAAAATAGAAAAAGAGTTGGGTCAGCCAAGTGATTCCAGGAGTATAATTCAGGGAAGTGGCTCCTGGTTGCAGGTTGAGGAAACTAGGGCTGCAGTGAAAGCACCTTCTACCTGATATGACCTCTGCAAGGCAGTGTGGGACCCAGGCTTCATGCCATCTCCTCTCCTCTCCTTGTGTCATTTGTGCTGGTATCTTCAGTCCCTCTTTGGGTGCCATTTGCAAAGGCCCAAGGCTTCTAGGGCAACAGGAGCCCAAGCTGCAGGGGCCAAGGCTGCCAGGACCCAGTGCTGCAAGGATTGCAGGAGCCTGTGGGCCCAGCTGCCAGCTGAGTGGGACCTCATACCCACTCAGGGAGTCAACATGTAGCAACCACTCACCAGGGACAGAGAGGCAGAGAGAGAGAGAGAGAGAGAGAGAGACGGAAGGAGGGGGAAGGAAAGATGGAGGGATGGAGGGAAAGAGAGAGAAAGAGAAATAGAAACTAAGTATACTTTTTATTCCTCCTGGAGTCTGAGGCCTGCCACTTCTGCAAAGTATTCTGAGAAAGAAGGAGAGATAGATAGAAATTCATCAGCCAGAGGTGATGGGGAGGCTTTGTTTCAAAAAAGGGAATAGAAAGGGATAGATACAAAGCAGGCAAGATTTTTCTGACGCTTTATCTATGCCACCTCCACAGATTAGCTCTGGTCACTATCCTGGGCCCCCCCTGCAAAGGTCCAAGTTTTTCCTTTTATACACACTCTGACAAGGGGTGTATGTTGAAGGGGCATATCCAGGAGGCATATCCAGGTTCAATTGTCATTACAGTGGCACATCCAAACTACCAAGTGTCCAACTACCAAGTGGGAGTATACAAGGGACATGTTCAAGTCCAATTACCAATACATCAAAACCTGGACACACACTTTCTGTCATTGTCACCTGAAGGTCAAAGAGAACATCTATATGACATCACCCACATTGGAATTCTGACTCTGCAAGGACCTAAAAGTTTCTAGACCTTATTAGTCTCCTATTTCCCCTTTTAAGCATTTGCATTATTTTGTTGTTCCCTTCCTATTACTGTTTCAGTGTCTCAAGGGTTACGTATTATGTTGCATTGCTCATATGTTCTGGCTGCAAAGCTCACCAGAAGTGGTGCTTGTTAGTTGTGGTGCAAGGGATTCCAGAAGGCTGCACACATAAGATTACCCTGAGCATGTGAGGCAGTGCTAGAGACACAACACATGTCTGCAGGCATGTGACATACCACTGAATCACAACCCTGGGCCTAGCCTCATCTTTTAAAGGGGTGAATAGTCACCTGCCTTGTAGCGGGGAGGTACAGCAGCTAAATAAAAGTAAAAATGTGAAACTCTTGAAAAGTAGCAGCCAAAGAGTAAGTGCTCCCCAAAGGTGGGTCACTGTTGGGGGTATATTAGATTCTAGTACCACTCTAAATCAGATAGCTAGTTAGTGAGAGAGAAAAGGCATTCTAGAATCAAATCTGGGTAATTTTATTTTTGAAAAAGGGTTTATTTTGTAAAAAAGAACTGTTGTTATCCTCTAGAACTAATTAGAAAAGTGAATAAACACTTAACACTTTGCCTCCTTTGATAAATCCTAAGTGGGGTTATTAGATGGATCAGCAGGAAGAGATGGAAGTGATTTTCTGGAGAAAGAAAAAAACTATTCACCAGGCTAAGGGTGTTTTTGACACTTGAACCAGCCAAAGAAAGTTAAGTATTCTCATGATTGAGTAGGGAGCCCAAGATGAGCTTAAAGTGGTCATTAATGGCCAAAGAGGCTCTAATGAAAAGATACTTAATTTGAAGACAGACATTTTAATTTCTCTTAATATTATTTTATCTTGTTTCCTTTTGTTTCACTTCAAAATGAAGAACTAGGGTATTTATATGGGCAAAGAGTTATGTTTACATAGAAAACGGTATAATAGGATTGATCAAACAGTAATGGTTATTTCACCCCAGTAATTCACTAGTTAGATAATCCAAAGTCTTGGGCACTGGTGCAAATTTAACCTTGTAGGAATTCTTTTTGTATGTTTGTTTGTTTTTTGCTTTTGGTACACATCCAGTGGTGCTCAGGGTTTACTTCTGGCTCTGCACTCACTAAACATTCTGGTGATGCTCAGAGGACCACATGTGAATCCGGAGATCAGACCCAGATTGGCCACATACAAGTAAGTATAGTGGTTTAATAGCCTTACCAGCTATACTAACTCTTGGGTGGGGATCCTTACTTCAAATGGATTATCATTTGTTTCATTTTATTAGATCACCTAATACAAACAACTACAGGCACTATTTGCTTCATTTTACAAGGAGAGATAAAAAAAAAACTAGCATCCATGTATACAAGTGGGGCAGTACTAATGAGCGAGCAAGTTCTTGAGAGCTTTCTTTCCATGGGCTAAGCATTGTAGAAAATGATTTGTTTTGTTTTTGTTTTTTTGTTTTTAACAAATCCCTTTTTGGGATGGAGAGATAGCATAGTGGTAGGGCATTTGCCTTGCATGTGGCCGACCTGAGAGGGACCTGGTTTGATTCTTGGTATCCCATGTGGGCCTCCAGCCTGCCAGGGATGATTTCTGAGTGCAGAGCCAAGAGTGACCCCTGAGCGCCTCCGGGTGTGGCCCAAAAACTGATCAATCAATCAATAAATAAAGTTTAAAAATATGTATGTAAAAACAAATTCCTTTTCATCTTTAGAGAGACCTATTATTCTCATGGTTTTTATAGAAGAGAAAATTAAGATTTAAAGAGCTTCCTTGATGGATCTACCTCACACAGAATGACATGAAAACTGGAATTGAACCTGGGAAAATTGGTATTATCATGGCTGTGAGTAAGCAAGCTCAGAGCCCTTGTCTTCAGTGGGGACACTTCTCCCAGCTTCCTGGTGTCATTTAGGTCCCAGCAGGACCACTTGGCCTGCCTCCTCTTGGTAATGCAAACTGCAATTCTCTAAGTATTGGTTGACCTCTCTCTTTACTGTTTTCCAACCCAAAACCAAAATGTGCACATTTGGTGCACAGATCAAAGGACCTGGTTGAGCTCTGAGCAGAACCTGGAAAAAGTTTTATAAAGTCAAGGACACCAAGCAAGCAGTGGATTCTGTTGCCACTGAGCCTGAACAAGGTTTGTCTTCTACTGTATTTCAATTGAGCCACGCAAAGAAGTCATGTAACTCTGGCAACCATGGGAAAGAACAAAGTCTTGTCTTTTACTTAAAATCCTCAAAGGAGATTTGGAGAGAGTGCAGTGGTTATTGTGCTTGACTTTCATGTTACAGGCCTGAATTCAATCACTGATACTACATAGATCCTTTCAGTTTCCACCAGGAGAGATCCCTGAATGCAGAGCCAGGTCTAATCCTTAAGCACAAATAGTTATGACCCAAACCAACAGAAATTGTGAAAGGAAGGATATAGAGGCTTAAGGTTTTTGCACTTTAAAGCTAGGACAGTTACAGATGTGAAAACACTTGTGCCAGTCTACAAACTCAGCTCAACTTCCCACTCTGAGAACTCTCCTTCAATGTGATTTTGCCTTTTTGTTTATTGTTATCCTTGTTATGGGTACCACTATGTACCTAGAGGTGCCTAAGGCCTGTGGCAGAGCCAGAATCTTTCTGGTAATGCCAGTAGTGCAGAAGAAAATGCACTAGGCCAGGATCTAACCCATGGTTTGCCTATGCACATCATGAGTGCTTCCACCTGAGTCACATCCCCATCTGTACTTCCTCTTAATTGTACTTATTGCAATGTCTTGTCTTTACCCTTATACCCAAAGGAATCATATGTCACCTTCAACAACATAAATGTTCATACTAGCTCCGTGGCAAACAGATTTCAATTCAGCATTAGGAATGAGGAGGAGGAAGGAAACACTTTTCATTAGAATGGCCAGCATGGGTGTATGTATGACACTGTGTGCACGTTTGTCACTCCAGCTGCTTCATATCAGAAACAGATCCCAGAAAATTGCCTACAGGATGGAAAAGGAGTGACTCTAGATTTTATTTGGCCATAAGAATGCTTCATGTTGGAGAGTTCATCTTTGCAAAGTCCTGACACTGAAACTTGGCAATCATTCTAGCCCAGTGGTCCTCAAACTACGGCCCGCGGGCCACATATTGTATTTGTTCCCATTTTGTTTCTTCACATCAAATTAAGATGTATGCAGTGTGCATAGGAATTTGCCCATAATTTTAGTTTTTACTATAGTCTGGCCCTCCAATTGTCTGAGGGACAGTGAATTGGGCCCCTGTTTAAAAAGTTTGAGGACCCCTGTTAAATCTAGCCTATAGGTGGGATGAAAAAGTACCTTTTACAAACCATTCATCTTTTGCCAGAGTGATAGTACAGCATGGAAAGCATTTGCTTTAAACAAAGATAATCTGGATTCCATCTCCTACATCTCAAGTGGTTCATTGAATTTCTGAGCACAACTCATCTTGACATGGGACAAGGCTCAGTGGTGGAGGACATGTTTTGTGTGTATGAAGCTCTGCATTTGATCCATGAGGCTTGACAACACACATACATACACATAAGCACACACAGTCCTGCTCACATATCTAGCAGAAATGGCCTTTGATCTAAAGATCTAAAGTCAACTGTAACTGAGACTTCTGGCTATGAGTCCAAAGAATGCTCTGAACAAGGGACACTCACAAAGCAGTGATGTTCAGCTTTCCCTGTCCCCAGGTGGTCCTAAACTCACCCTGAAGTCTGATCAGAGCAGACATGAGATTCTGAACTTGGGGTGTGTCAATCAGCTGGACCTGGAACCTCAGAGACAGGATTTCTCCAGGAGGCTGATAAATTCCCTTTGGAAGCACAGCTCCTCCCCACCCCCTGGCTGAGGCAAACATCATGGTTTCAAGAGGCCGCTGCCAGACTAATGGCAGTGCAGCTCAGCACTGTGCCACACAGACACCCACTCACTCTCGTCCCCTCCCTAGGGGGTAACTTGCTAATGAGAGCAGATTTACAAGACTGTTCCTGGGAGAGAAGCTCAGCTGTCAACCCAGCTTCCCCCTCCCCAAATTCTCCTGGGGCCTCTGCTTTAAGCGCCAAGAGGCGGGGTTCAGTTTGCTGAATGTACAAAAAGTGCTGATGGTGGCCAGATGCAGTGCAGAGTTCCCGGAGAGTCAGAAGGACTCTGAAGAAACCCTGGTCACACACCAGCATGAATCACCAACACTTTGGCCCCAATGGACTTGCTGGCCATTCACAAGACAAAGCTGGAGTCCAGGATGCATGAGAGCTTCCCAGGATGGGAGGATAGGCCCTCTGCATCCAGCTCTTTATGCAGCCCTACCAGAAGGCAGCAAAGTGTCCTGCCAGCAACTATTTTCACTTGGCTCCCCAAAGCTCAATTTTTCAAGTGAAGAGAGGTAAAACCTAGACATCAGAAAGAGATGTGAGGAAAAGCACTGCACTCCATTTGCACTGGTTTACTTTAAACTGGCCTCTCACAGAACTGAGAAACAGAAGGTCACATGAAATGATAAGGTCGATGCAGACTGCTCTCCCTCACTCCTTTCTGTTTCTTAGAAAAGAATAAAGGCCCAACCTGGGACCATCCCTATTTATTCCTCCTGCCAGCTCACCAACTATATTGCCATTAGATCCTTCTTAGCCAATTTTGGCTTCAGCCTAACTCCAAGCTTAGTATTGAGCACACTGAAAGAACTATTCCCCTGGGAAGAATGAGAAAGGTCCCTCTTCCCCAAAGCAGGGGTAGCAGATGAAGTAGGAATTTCTGGAAAGCAGGTGATGAAAGAACCAGCAGACAAGAAAACAGACCCTCATCCCCCCTCAACTGTGAACCTGCCTTTCCTAGACTCTCCTCTATCTAATTCAGCCCTCAGAGATTTGATGCAAACAGGTGGTAAACTGGGGGATTCACTCATAGGCACAGCTCTTTCAAATAAAGTTGATGAGTTTTCTAGCCCACTGTTACAGAGAATAAGGAGGGAGATTTAGGTAGCCCAAACTTCCTGTTAATCCCAGTGCTCTCTGGTTGACATAGGGTTGACCAATTGAAGAATAAGAGGAAACTAGAAGTAGGGATATTCTGGTCTTTAAGGGCTGCTACCTCTGCTGACACTGCTTTGACTGTGCCAGTGGCTTCTGCAACTCTGCAGTTTGAAAAACTTTGGGTCTTTTTTGGGCACCTTCTGTCATTTCTACTGCTGAAGGGGAGAGAAGAGGGCATCCAGTGGGGTGAAATTGCTGAGGTTACTGTCCTGAACACAGGAGATTTTTTTTTTTTTGGTTTTTGGGTCACACCCGGCAGTGCTCAGGGGTTACTCCTGGCTCCATGCTCAGAAATTGCTCCTGGCAGGCACGGGGGACCATCTGGGGCACCGGGATTCGAACCGATGACCTTTTGCATGAAAGGCAAACGCCTTACCTCCATGCTATGTCCTGGGCCCCAGGAGCTATTGTTGATGCTGTTATGTGAGCTGTGAAGTAAAGAGTGAGACACTTAGGACTTTTGCTGCTCAACTTACTAACCTTCCATGCCATTCATAAGGACCATAGGGTGCTCCAATATCTGCTGTGACACCACAGTCTATTTCCCAGGACCTTTACTTTCCCTGGGCAACTCAGGAAATAATCATTTTTTTGAGAGTGAGGTTATCTCATTATGTTGAGGCAGGAAAGATGGAAGCAAATGGGATTGAAAGGATAGAGGAGGGAAAACATAGTGGGCCATTTGGATAGGTTGTTATCCCTAGGTGGTTAAAGAAGAAAATGAGAGTAGGGGTTAATTTATGGTAGAGAACACTTGGGTAATGGGGGAGGAGAAAAGTTCCTGCCACAGAGGCAGGCTAAGGAATGAGGTGGGACAGGAGGGCAACTGGGGTCATTGGTGGAAGGAAACAAACACTGGTGAGGAGATTGGTGCTAACTTTAATAATAATAAATAACATAATGTTGTAATTGATTTTGTTTTTTAAATAAGGAAGAGGAAACTGAGGCACAAAGAAGTTTTAAAAATTGGGGCCCGGGAGATAGCATGGAAGTAAGGCATTTGTCTTTCATGCAAAAGGTAATCGGTTCGAATCCCAGTGCCCCATATGGTCCCCGTGCCTGCCAGGAGCAATTTCTGAGCATGGAGCCAGGAGTAACCCCTGAGCACTGCTGGGTGTGACCCAAATACCAAAATAAATAAATAAATAAATAAATAAATAAATAAATAAATAAATAAAAAGAAAAAAATTAAGTCAATACTTACTTGGCAGGGAGAGATACCATGATCACGAAGGTGGTTTCCCCAGGGCAAGGCTTATTCATTGCACTCCGGATGTGCTGACCCCTGAGATTTCCCCAAATGTGGGAAACTCACATTTGTGGTAGTGGGGGACTGCATTCGAGCTCTCCCCTGAAAGAAAAAAAATTAAGTCAAAACAAAGTAGAGTAAAAAGCAATATAGCTAGAACTTAGAATTTTAGATGCCCATTGTTTGGGCTCAAGTGAATGGCCACGTGGTTTGGGTTATCAATCATTCCTGTGCCTCCAGTTTTTCCCATTGCAAAACCCCAAAGATGGTTCAAAGTACAACTCACATGTTCCTGTGTCAAGAACTAATTCTTTACAATGACTTCAGTACTCTATTACAACTTTCTCCACAAATTGGCTAGTGTGTTCTGTCTACGATCAGACCAGCACTGAACCTCACTATAGAAATAGAACCGTAGAAATAGACCCCACAAGCTCCCAGACATACTTGGCCTGGGTGTCAGCAGGACAGGAAAGAGAGGCCTCAAACAGACAGGGAAGTTTCTTGAAGGGCATTGCAACTAAGTGTTGAGTTGTGTCCCCATAGGGATATATCCCAAAGCCAAAGATCAAAAAGGGGCCTTCTTAGACAATAGATGGCAGGTCAAAATGAAGGAGGGATACCTTTGTTCAATATGAGTGGTTTCCCAGGGAAGAGGAGTAGCACAGGGGATAGTTAATGGAAGGAAAGTTAGGTGATGTGTCAGCAAGCCAAACAGTGTTGGACAATTCTAGTAGTCATTTGAGATTCCCAATCCTTCACTTCAGGGTCAGGAACAGCAGCCGGGATGACACCTTCATTCCAGACATGAGCCATTCAGAATTATGGAATGATACACTCCTAGAATGAATGTCAATGATTTCCAAATACAACACTTGGAGTAGTTTGTAAAATTGTGCTTAGCACCAAGAATGATAGTTCATGGGGCTGTACTTTTATCCAGATTGTTATACAAATATGGGCACACAGATATGTTGGATTTTATTTCCCCTATTTACTATTAAGGTACCATAATAGAATACTGTTAATAACAAATATTTTAGTATTTATGTTACTGACAGCATTATACATCATATTTTTTTCCTACTTAAGTCATCCATGCAAGAATTCTCCTATTGGCTCTAGTCCTTGGGTGTAAGTGGGTTGAAACTTACTGGTTTCAGCCTTCTGGTGTGTAGTCGCTATACCAGCAGCCCTGAAAACTCATTGAGCAACTGATGATCAGATGGAGGAGAAGTAAGTGATAAAGAGACTTAGCCTAAATCTGAGAAACGTCAACTGTCCCTGTGAAACTCAGAGGGGGTTGGGGTCCCCCAGGAGGTCCCTTGTCCCAGCCTTGTTCCCTAACCTGCTCAGGATTCTGAAAAAAAAAAGACAGGACAGAAGCTGACAAGGGGGGGAAGGGATCCTGTGTAGTCTAATCAACTACCCTTCCCCACTCCCTCTTACACCCCCCACCGCCTACCCAGTACCACAATCCCTTACTGATATTAAAAACTGACAAGGAATTTTGCCACCGGCACCAGCATTTTAATATTGAAAGGTTGCGAAATCTAATAAGAGCTACAAGGAGGTTGATGGTGGTGGCATTATCCCCCTCCCCCACCTCTTTCGAGCTTCAATAGAACTGGGATTCAATAAGCAAATGTGACAGAATCTGTAATTTCCCCCCTGATCCACCACGGTCAGGCATTTCCTGTTTAATAACCTTAAGCTCACCCCCCCTTGTCACTCCCCCCTCCTCAGCTTCCCCCTTCATCGGAGCATCTCTGCTCTCCATCTTATCAGAATAATCCTTCACTGGAACACAGCTCAAGACTGGCACTTTGGTGGCACCTTATCACCGCTTGAAGACACAAAGGGAACAAGCTGAAATATTATTTTTCCCCTTTGTGGAAAGGTGTTAATGAGATCTTCCTGCTGTCGCCCTGCCTGAGTCGCCACAGGATCCCTGATCCCGGCCCTTCTGGTCAAATTCCAACTCTGAAATCTGTCCACAGACCAGGGTGTTTCTGGCCCGTTCTTCCCCAGACAGAATTTCCAGCTAGGAAGTGACACATATAGTGAGAGAACCCACCACCACCTCCTGGGACCTTGAATTTGTGTGGCTGACTTGTACATGACAATATGACAATGTAGAGTTGTGGGAGGGATGGAGGGGTCTGCACCCAGCTAGGGGAGCTTAAGATCTTAAGGACTGCTGTGCACAAAGAGGCACCCCAAGATCTCAAAGGGGCAGAAGGAAATCTTTGGTTTCTTGTTTCTGCTCTCTCTGGAGTGAGGCCCAAAGAGGTCTGACGGACTAGTCCTCAGAATAAGGATTGCAGCTAAGCTCAGTGATTAAACCATTCGTGGTGGGTGGAACCATGTTCCCCACCTCCAGGTTCATATGCTGATCGCTAGCCTCCAGTGTGACTATATCTGGAGACCTTGAAAGAGGAAGGTCTTTAAATGCAGTGATACAGATGGTGGGTCACTATGTCACCAGCAAAAATGGTGTCATAACTGGAGGAAGAATTGCCATGTAAGGACATGGCTTCAAACCCAGGAAACAAGCCTTGGAAAACTAAACCTTGACCTTAGATTTCTAGCTCCAAGAAGATGAGAAAAATTGAAAATGGTTCTGTTACTTAAGCCACTCCACCTGTTTGGTTAAGGCAACTTAGCCACCAGATGCACCTTTTCTTTACTCCAATCTCCTTCATGAAAGCCCAGAGAGGATGAATTACTTGTCCAAGGTCACAACTTGTTCAGGAGAGAAGCATGATGAAATTCCACGTCCTGCTCTCTACTATGCTGTCTCTACTACACTGGTTTCTGCATCAAAAAGGAAAGGACACTTGCAACAAATTCTATACTATCCCTTGCCCTGAAATAAACACATTCTAAAAGAACCTACATTAATAAATGAGCAGTTCCTCCTTGTCTCCACTGCACCTTTCCCTCTGTAATGAACAATGAAGCTTCTCAATCCCTGCAGTGGAAACCACCCACGTGAGGATTTGATAATCTCCCCCTACAGCAGACAGCCGAGGGTTACTATGGAATGGTGCCTGACAGTGTAAGAGCTTGTCTTGGCCTTTCATGCCCCTCTTGTAATACTTGAAGCTACTGCAATTGCTGTAAAGAAAAGCAGTCAGGGGACCATACAATCAGGTAGGGGCACTGCTGGGCTCTCAGACACATAAACCCTTGTCCTAGAGTACCTGCAGTGGGATCCTTAGTGATCACAGACAGAAAAGCTTTCCCCATACTTTCTCCTTCCCTTAGATTACAAAGGAAAGGATGCGAACAGGGGTTGGGGAGTCACAAAGTTTGATGAACAAGGGTGAATGAACAAGGCTGAATGGTCATATGATTAAGAATCAGGTATCAGAAATCAGAAATAATGGGTGATATAAAGAACAACACTGAATCTGGAGTCCAAAACCTTGGTCAGGGAGTTTAAATTGCCACTGACACAATTCTAGGCAAATGCAGGCTAAAGGTTGCTATTTGCCATGGGAACTTTATTTTTCCATCTAGAAAGAGGAGAGGAGATGAGTGCGAACAGAAAAGTGTTTTAGCGGGGCCGGCAAGATAGCATGGAGGTAAGGCATTTGTCTTCCATGCAGAAGGACAGTGGTTTGAATCCCTGTGTCCCATATGGTCCCCCGTGCCTGCAAGGGGCGATTTCTGAACATAGAGTCAGAAGGAACCCCTGAGCATGCCAGGTGTGACCCAAGATATATATAAAGAAAAGTGTTTTTAGCAAGACAGAGTAGCTTGGGATACTTTGCATATGAATCTCTCTTTCTGTCCTGTCAAGAGAAGAGCTTAGAGAAAAGTTTGGTTTTGCCCTCTTCAAAGTTTGGGCATGAAAAGATAAAAGACTAGCAGGACAAATCCTGGCTCTATCCCTGCCATTGTATATGGCATCTGAGTATTAGCAGAAATGATACCTGAGCACAAAGCCAGAAAAGCCTTGAGCACTGCCAAACAAAACAAAACAAAAAAAAACAAAACAAAAAAACTGTCAGGACAGGGGCCGAAGCAGTGGTGCAGTGGTAGAGTGTTTGCCTTGCACACAGCTTACCTAGGACGAACCACAGTTCGATCCCCCAGTGTCCCAGATGGTCCCCCAAGCCAGGAGAGATTTCTGAGCACAAATCCAGAAATAACCCCTGAATGTCACCGTATGACCCAAAACACAAAAAGAAAAACAAAACAAAAAAATAACAAAAACAAAACTTGTCAAGGCAGACCAGAGAGAACTAACTACACAAGGACAGGTTCCAGAGAAAACCAGACCATATTAAGGAGTCTTTTTTCTTTGGGGGGGGGGGTAACACCCAGCAACGCTCAGGGGTTACTCTATGCTCAGAAATTGCTCCTGGTAGACTTGAGGGACCATATGGGATGCCAGGATTCGAACTACCGTCTTCCTGCGTCTACGGCAAAGACCTTACAGCTCCCCTCGTAGTCAAGAGTCTTAACTGTACTAGACAACTTCAGTTGTCCTACTTTTATTAAATCAAAGGATATTTTTGAGAAAGAGGGTTTTGGGATAGGGCAATAGTTGTATATCAGACCCAAAGTTGAGTGGTAATCCTAATGCACAATAATCAGATGCCAAACTGGAAGTTCGAATTTCTAATTTGAAACTTAGATGGTGCAAAAAACTAATGTGACATCTACAAGATATCTTTACTAACAACAAGAAGAAAAGGACAGTTGGCAAAACAATGACAAAGCCCTGTATTACAGTTGATGGGAAAAGGGGACAGAGCAGGTTTGGGAGAGATGGTGCCCCTTTCCTCCCTTGACCTCTTCACTTACACATCAGCGCCCCCTGGTGACACTCTTTACCGCTCCCCTTTGGCCTCTACAAATGACAAAAACACGGAGGAGGCATCTGAGGACAGCATTGAGGAGATGGCATGGAACTTTCCCAAGACCATCCTCTAGTTCTGCTGGAATCAACTTGCACCCACAATGTGAACTGGTCCATGTGAAATCAAAAGGTCCATGCTGTTCTGATAAAGTGGAATTGGGATGCTTTCTGTAGGATCTCATTTCTCCATTTTCTTCCACAGACAGAATTCTGCCCGTGTCTGTGTGAGCTATAAAGTTGGGGAGCAAGTTCAGGGAAAAAGATCTTCTTCCCAGAAGCAGACAGGCTAGTAAAGGTGTCATAATAATAAAATAGAAAATTTTGGGGCAAAGTGACAATGAAAGTGTAGTAACTGTACATTCAAATCCTAAATATTAACACTATTGTAACCATGTTACCTAAACAAAAAAAAACTTGAATCTTTTGTTATTGATGTTTGGGGGTCATACCTGGTAGTTCTTACTGCTGATTCCTGATTCTTTACTCAGGAATTACTTGTAAAAGTGCTTAGAGAACTATATGAGGTTCTGGGGATTGAACCAAATTCTGATAACTACATGCAAGGCAGGTGTTTGCACTATACTATCTCTCTGGCCCTAAAACTTGATTTAAAAACACTCTTCCAAGAAAGGTACTACCTTATTTATAGGTGATGTATGTGAAGACTCTTTACTGAGTACTTAGAAGTACTTATACTCAGATTGATAGCACAGCAGTAAGGCATTTGCCTTGCACTCGGCCAACACACGACCGACCCCGGTTCAAATCTTGGCATCCCATCTGGTCCCCTGAGCCTGCCATGAGCGACTTCTGAGTGTAGAGCCAGGAGCAATCTCTGAAAGCCACCGGGTATGACCCAAAACAAACAAACAAAAAAATAAGTACTCATACACTAAAACTACTTCTAGCATACCTTTTGCAGAAGGTTAGCCTGTGAGAACCTCCTAAAGTATGTCTGCAGGGTGGTCATAAGGACAGTATCTAATCTATAGCATCCCCTTCAAAGTCCATCACCTCACATTTGGAATATACTTGTTGAAAGTCTACTTGGGTACAATGGCACACCTGGAGATCCACAGAAAAGCAAGCAAAGCCAACTCCTGACAAGACTCACCATGCCTGCAGCAATGGTCAGGGGACTGGGAAACAGCTAGGTGAGACTGAGATGGCTGGAGCCCTCCCCAGGTGAGGATGCCACTAATGAAGGCTGTGGCATAATGGCTTGGCAGTGTGCCACGTAACACAGATGCGCTCCTCTTTCTTGAACTCCCTTGAGGGATTACCCCCATTTCTGTGAATGTACCCCTCCCTCCTTCAGGACTTCTGCCAGCCCCGATCAGAGAAGCAGAGTCTGACTACATGGTACATGGTAAGAGGATGTTTTTAGCAGTATCACTGCTGAACACTGTGACAGGAACCAGCTCTGAAATCCAGATTCTGCTTTCTGTCCCACTGTCACCACTCTTCCTCAGCTGAGTTTCTGGGACCCGATGCTTCTCCTCTCAAGAGTCTATTAAGGTAGGTTCGGGGCTTCAATTCACACACAGCACACAAACAGTAAATGTGCCATAAGTCAGCATTCTCCTTATCACCCCACAGACGAGAGCTGAGCGTCAGGCCATCTGAGCTCCAAGATGCCATGTTTTATGATGATAATAACTACCTTCTAATGAGAACCTTAATCATGATAAGCACACTCTATTAGTTCCCTGACACCCACATGCCCCTCTAGCTTCACCATAGGGCTTGCATGTAACACCCATTTTATGGATAATCAAGGTGAAGCTTAAAAATATGTAACTGCTTAGTTGCTGCAGAGCTTAAAAAGAGGAACTCGGTCCTTGGTGGTTCTAGCATCTGGGTTCTTATACACCTCAAACCCCACCTTTCCCAACAATTGCCAGCCTACTTTCAGGTAGCACTTTCTGGTTTCCATGAAGACTTTCCTACTAAGCGAGAACTCTATCATTTTTTTACCCTGGCATCTTTATTGCTTTGCACGAACATATTCATACTCAAGCGTCTGCATCATGGTGACCAGTTTCATGGTGTGGTTCACACTCCTGGGAGCACATCAGTTTCATCTCTGAAACTCCAAGGCTAAAGTCAATGAAATCCAAATAACAGGAGATTTTTAGTTTCTTAAGCCAGGGCAATGGTCCCCAAGGTCCTCTGACAGCTGCAGAGAAATGAATCACCTGCTCCTCCAACAGAAATGGTAAGTGGGGGTGGGGGAACTTGGAGTTTGCTCCCATGACAAGACTTGCTCCGTGGTCATTGATAACATCCTCCTCTCCATCCTGTAGCAAAAATGGGGGCAAGGCCTTACTCTAACCAAGGCTCCAAGCTCAGAGAAAGGATGAATCTGCCGACTCTGCCACCTCAGCCCTCTTCTCCTCCCAGCACTTGCCCTCTGCCAGGCGATTCACATCTACTGCCTGGCCTTCAAACAAACATTTAAATCAGGGTATTGGTTTTTGACTCTCACAACAAAGAGCCACGCTGTGCCTGGGACATAATGAGTAAAATAAAATTTTATGAGTCCCTCTAGAAAGAGGGGAAAGAGGAGGTTGGGGGAAGGGGACTGGGCAAAGCCGAGGAGAAGGGAGAGGGCAGATGGGTACCAGCGCCTGGGTCTCCCTCCAGGGGCAGATCTAAAGGCTGAAGCAGAAGCCTCCGAAGACACAGGCAATCAGCCACATTAGCATACAAACTGCCGCCTCCAGACGTCAGCTCCTGGCAGCCTAAGACCCATTGGACAGCACTCTTATCCCTGCAATAAATACATGGAAGCCTAGCCTCCTGGGAGCCTACAGGGAGGAAAGAGCTAGCTGCCCAACCAGAACTGGGGGCTGGGCATTCAGAATAGCAGAAGGGCAAGGACCAACCAGGGAAAAACTGAGGCAGATACAGGCATCACATTTGCTCCCATGGAAAAACAGGAGGAGGAGGAAAGATACCGATTTTCTGCAGACATCCACTTGCCTGCCACTAGCTCTCAGATTAGTGTGGGCTTCTGGACAGCAGTGGAGGAAAAGTTGCTCCCCAAAGAAAGGGACTGAATTGATGTACCTTCCAGTTCTCACCCCAGGAGCAGGTGCCCATTATGGCATCCCCAGAACTGAGCCTAACCTCACAGGGGTTTCTTCCTACTGAGAACCATATCCCCACCTCCACTCCTAGGTCCTTTTTCTGAAAAGAGATTTTTTTTTTTTTTTGGAGAAAACTGGCCATCATAAATTCTCTCTCGGGCCCTATGAGGAAGGTACTAAGCAAAAAGTACTTTTCTCTCCTCTAAAAAGGAAACAGGTATGTGTGTGTGTGTGTGTGTGTGTGTGAGAGAGAGAGAGAGAGAGAGACAGAGACAGAGACAGAGAGACAGAGAGACAGAGAGACAGAGAAAGAGAGAAATTATTGATTTGTTCATGTTCCCCTGGTGAGGATCTCAGAGAGCTGAACTGTAATCGTGACGCATTACCACCTCCTCATTACATGAACGTTCCTGTCACAGGCATTAAACTGCTCTCTTCCTCTAGAGTCAAAACACATCTTTTGAGCATATCTTGTTGGGCTGTTTCTATAGCGAGAATGAGCAGCATCAGGAAGAGTCAGGATTTAATTGGGCTCATCCAACCACACACCCACTGGTCCATTACAGGCATTTCATTGATGTGTGATTATGCCTATCTCCCAGACATCTTCCACCAACTGTTTGACCAGATGATGTATCATGATCTCATGGTCTGGATTCTCCAGCACTATTTTGATTTCAATACAGTGATCTATATTTTTAAGTAAGTCTTAGATGTTAGAAGACTCTCATCATCCTTGTGTTTTACCTCTTCAAATGCCCAAAATCGCTTTGTCAGATTTCCTTTGTCAATATTCCTGAAGTCAGAGGGATTATATGGGGGTTAAATCACTTGCTTTTTATGTAGCCAACTCTGGTTCTATTCCCAGAACCATACAGGATCCCTTGAGCACCACCAGGAGTGATCTAAACG
>PVKC010006731.1:18384-30830 GCA_004027635.1 Crocidura indochinensis | reverse complement strand
TGGCTATGAGCTCAAAATCGCTCCTGGCTTAGGGAACCATATAGGATGCCCGTGATCGAACCCAAGGTCTATTCTAGATTGGCCACGTGGATTTTACATTTTTATATGGAGAAAAAGAAGCTTTATGTTTCATGACATATAATACCTGTAAAATTAAAGTTCATTGTCCATAAAATTATATTGGAATACAACTATGCCTATTCAGCTATGGATTGTTGATTTTTTTGATCCCTGTAGGGTTGGGCTGAGAAACCACAACAGAGACCACATCAACAAGCTTAAAATATTTACTATTTGGGGATGTGAAAGAGTGAGTACAGGGGCTAGAGTACTGGTCTTGCATGTGGCTGACCTTGGGTTAATCCCTAGCACCACATATGGTTTCTTGAGGAGCATTGGGAGTGATCCCGAAGCACAGGACCAGGAGTAAGGCTGAGCTCAATGGGGTGTGGCCCAGAAAATAAAAAAAAAATTGCTATGTGGATTTTGGGGACTTTTAAATTTATTAACAAATGTATTATTATTAAGTCAATATATAAAATGATGTTGATATTTATGGAGTTGGTATACACGATTACATCAGGTAATTATGTTAAATGTAATTGTGTTATCTGGATATTTTTTGTTTTATTTTTTGGGCCATACCTGGTGACAGTCAGGGGTTACTCCTGGCTATGCACTTAGAAATCGCTCCTGGCTTGGGGGACCATATGGGATGCCAGGGGATAGAACCATGATCTGTCCTAGGTTAGTGTGTGCAAAGCAAACACCCTAGCACTTGCCCCACTGTTCCGGCCCCTATTATCTGGATTTTTATAGAAAAACAGCAGATTCTGACTAATAGTCTTCATTTTGCTTGGTCCTTACATCAGAATATGAATTAAACTGATTTTTAGAACCTCAAGTGAACCCAGAAACATGAGAGCATTTAGCATCTGGAAACACTAAATGCTAGAACTAATAGGCAAGTCTGAAATAAACTATGTCTGAAATGATACAAACAGATTAAAATTTGTTTTCCTTAAAAGAGGACTTATTTTAGAAGTCACTTCTGAATAGCACCTTTACCACTTTTATTTTTGAAAAGAGACATCTAAGCAATGACCAGAGGCTGTGGGGGGCTACTCCCAGCTTTACATGGGGCTGGCTCTGAGTGTGTGAGTAGCTCTGGGGCTGTCTTCTGAGTGTGTGGCCCTGTGACATAGCATCACAATAGCCCAGCAATGTAAGGGCCACCAGGTCTTCAACTGGAGGTTCTGAATAGGGACCTTTGGTGCTCGGGACTGAATTGGGACCTCAGCATGCCAGGCACATGTGAAAGTCCTTTATACTATCTTTTCTAGCCAGCTATTCTTTTTATATTATTCTTTATCTTGGTTTTCAAAAATTTAGATTTTTGATTTATCATTTGGTTTACAGTTTCATAGAATTTCAGGGGTTTAACTTCACACCTCTGTATGTGGACAATTCTCACTGTTCTGACTGACACAGTTCCAGTGCCAACCACCCCACTACTGAAAAGGTGCCTCTATTTATTCTTCCCACCACCCTCTTCTTTCTCTCTGGAAAATTCATAATTATCATGACTCTAGAAGTTAGGTGAATTATTTCCTGCCAACTCACATGACATTCATATTCTATACATGAATAACTAAACATTCATTGATTGTCTTTTATTTCCTTGCTCATTTCTCTTAGCATGATCACTTCCAGATTCCCTATCTTTTCTCAAAAACATACCTTCCTCTGACAGGAATTAATTTCAAGAGCACCATTGCTTTCTCTGTTGTGTGGGATTCTCAGTGGCATTATCAGTGGAACTTGAATTACGCATAGTCATGGTTTTTATTTCTATAAAATGTTACAACACAGATAAACACACCTGGGCAGCACGGAGCTTCTGTCTCTTTGGTTCGACTTCTTTGACCACTCGGGAGTATAAATCCATTGCTCTGACCCACATACACATAGATTTACAGGCTTTGGATACTTTCTCTACCTTTTCAGGCACAAAATCAGGATTATTAATATACTTTTGGAGTTTTGCTAATATTTGAGGCTTTATGTTTTCCTTATCATATTCTAAAAGCCTTCTTAGAAAGTTAGAGTCGCCAAGAAGCTGCTTTGCTGTTTGCCAATCAGGCCTGTAAGACAAATATGTTAATTACATTGGAATAAAGCAAGAAAAGAATAAAAGATATGCATTCCTTTAGAGACACTAAAATAGTAACCTAATTCATATATAGTTTTTGTTTGTTTTTTTTTGGTTTTTGGGTCACACCCGGCAGTGCTCAGGGGTTACTCCTGGCTCCATGCTCAGAAATTGCTCCTGGCAGGCACGGGGGACCATATGGAGCACCGGGATTCGAACCGATGACCTTTTGCATGAAAGGCAAACGCCTTACCTCCATGCTATCTTCCGGGCCCTTAATTCATATATAGTTTTAAGCTTGACACTATAATCCAAGTGACTCTAATTATAGGTACTGCCAGTAATTCATAGAAGACAGAGAATTTGATGTTTAATTTTCCATAAAGTCACAATTGTTAGCTGTTGTAGGAAGAATTCCAAAAGTATATAATCTTAGAAATGTCATTAAAAAAGAAGTTTTATTTAAAAATGTTCATAATGGTCCAGAGAGACAGTACAGTGGGGTAGAACGATTGCCTTGCACTTGGCTGACCAAGGTTCAATCTCTGGCACTCTATAGTCCCAGATCCTACCAAGAGTGATCCCTGAGTGCAGAGACAGAAATAAATTCTGAGTACCACTAGGTGGTACCTAAAAACCTAAACCAAATCAAAGAAAAAACAATAGTATTGCTAAAATTCGAAACTATTTATCTCTGAGATGAAATCTAAATATTTTAGCACAAAACATAAAACCTGGGCTGAAAAGAGAGCTCAAAGTACCATGGCATGGTCTTATAAGCACAGGGCTGGAAGGAGTCCCTAAGCACTGTTGGATGTGCCATAAAGCTAGAAGCATATAAACTTTGATGATGTAGTAATCATGGCACTCCTGTCCAGCCCATTTTTACCCCAATAGCATCAAAGACATGTGAATCCTCCCAACTCTTTTCTTTTAAAAAACCTGCTCACACCTCCCCAGATAAACATCGTGCTGTTCTTGGCATTCAATACTAGGTGGTTTTCACATGTCTTGAAGTTATTATTTTTAATGTCTACCCACTAGACTATACATGTCTTGATTTAACTTTGTACAGTCTATAATCTAGCACAAAATGATGATCAAAAAGACATCGACTCAGTTTTCTAAGTGCTGATTGAAAAATTGAAAAGGGAAAGAGAAAGAGTTATAGAAATGAAATTGGAGGATAATGGTAAAGAAACTCCATGGGTGGTTTGGTCAGGTATTCTGAATTACTTACTTGGCGTTCAAGAGAATGGAAATAGCTTCCATAACAGTCATGACCATATCTGGAGGCTTTGTAAAGACCCTGATTTCAGCGATATCTGCTTTGTCTAAGGAATCCAATGCTTTATTGGCAGCATCGAGTGCAGGTAGAGCTTCTTCGAGGTCTCTTTGGGCATCGTCAGCTATTGCTTGGGTTTCTTCAGCTTTTACTTTTGCTGTTGCTTCATCTTCTTGCACAATGCTGCGGACCTAATAATTGTAACAATTACTTGTGTGCTTTCCTTATTTGAACTTTCATGTTAGAGACAGAGCCAATAGTAATCAGGTAATCAGTTATAATATTTTCTCTTTTGGATTTGATCAGTAATTAAAAATAATTCATCTATACTGTGCTTTCCTTTACCCACCTTATCCCTTCTACTATAAAAAGAGACAAGTTATCTGATCAGTTATAATACTTGTATTGCAAAAATAAAATTATTCTAATAAATAATAATTGTTAATAATAAAAGCTTGCTATTGGAAGAATGTTACTTCATATTTGTAAGTAGATTTTTCTTCACAGCTATTCCTGTTCCATGAATGCACAAATTTCACTCTTTTTTTTTTTTTTTGGTTTTTGGGTCACACCTGGCAGCGCTCAGGGGTTACTCCTGCTCTATTCTCAGAAATCGATCCTGGTAGGCTCAGGGGACCATGTGGAATGCCAGAATTTGAACCACTGACCTTCTGCATGAAAGGCAAATGCCCTGCCTCCATGCTATCTCTCCGGCCCCCAGTTTCACTCATTTTTAAGGAGAGAATCAATCAGATTTATTGATGGGCAATTGTTTACAACTTCAATGTATTGCTAAGTTCATCTATCACATGCTTTACTGGTATATAAAATTAAAAAAATCTATATATGCCATTGTATATAAAGGATCAGTTACTAATAACTCATTGATTGATTGATTGATTGATTGATTGATTGATTGTTTTCGGGCCACAAACCCGTGTTGCTCAGGAGTTACTCTTGGTTCTGCAATTAAGAACCACTCCTGGCAGGCTCAGAGGACCAGATTGGATGTCTGGGATCAAACCTGGGATGGCCAAATGCAAGGCAGACACCCTACACCCTTAACTATTGTTATAGTCCCAGTAATCACTCTTCTTACCCAGTATACTTGCCAATAATGCAGCATACCTGATCTGCATTTTCTTGATCCACTGCCAGTTTATCCATCAGGGCTTCAACAGCTTGTGATTTTTCTAAAAGAATAGGTTCTAAATCTGAAAGATCCAACTTCATTTTGTCCACTAATAAGTTTGTTTCTAATAGTTTGCTGAGACCATTCTTCACCCGATCGCGTGCCTGCATGACAAGGAAAATACTTACTATAAAAGGTATCATAACCAACAAAATTACTAGTATCACTTCATTCTGTACTTGAATTTTACATCGTAAGAATACCTTACATTGTGTATTATTTATATTATTTACATTATGTATTATTTACACACAGATATTTAGTTAAGAGTCTTCTAGAAAATGACAGTGACATTCACTATAGGAGTGTGTGTCCCCTATCCATAGCACTGAGACATTAGTATGTGGGCTCGTGGAAAACCTTGTATTATATTTATTCCCTGAGTTAACTTGGTAGCATATTGAGTAAGTGAAAAAATTCACTTGGAATTCCCAGAGGTTGTTGCTATGGAATGTCTCAAGTTAGACTGGGGATCATCTGAGAGACAGTTTTGAATAGTTAACTCCAGTTACTGAGTTGAACCCCACATTTTAGTAGTAGGAAACTGACCTAGAATTAAAAGGGTGGCATTTGGTAGAGGAGATACCTGGCAGTAACAGTTTACTGAAGGTGAGAAAACTTGATTTAAATGGACAGCTTTCAAAAAAACATCTAGTTACTACAAGCAAAAAAATTTGAAATACAGATGTGAAAATACACTTTTTATTACTGTTTTTAAAATGTTGTAAAATTTAGATAATGGCAGTCACCTGCCAATAATGATGATGGGATGACTACTAATATTTTCCAAGTACTCTTGCATGTTAGATCTTATCTCTGTACTTCATAAAAAACACCTTATTTAAATTATACAAAATTCCAACAAATAGTTTATATCTAAATTTTTTATTTTCTTCTAAAACACTGAAATATTACAAAATGTGTTCCTTTTTTGTACAGAAGAAAAAGGCAGAGCACAGACTCTTCAGTCTGCCAGGCACTGGAGGGAATAATTGATTTTAGTGGGAACAATGGAAAAAAATTATAGCATAGCAACTCCATTTCCATTGCTAATCAAAGTTCCTACAGAGATGACTCACTCTCTGCTTAACTTTGATGTCACTGCAATGTCATTATTTTCATTTGACTGAGTCAAAGACACATAAGAAGTGACAGAAGACAAAACTTGTTTCTTAAGAAAGGGGGAAGCCCTCTGGACTTAACAGCAAATCTTTTTGTTATTTTCTAGGCTGTCAAGGACAAATGTTACGACAGTGAAAGGTCCAGGAGGTAAGATGGGATAAATATCTTCCACTCATTTGGGAAAATTTTGAGTATGGCAAAAAAAAAAAATATGAACAAACAAAAAACCATAGAGGTTAATAAATAATATCAGGGCCCGGGAGATAGCATGGAGGTAAGGCGTTTGCCTTTCATGCAAAAGGTCATCGGTTCAAATCCCGGTGCCCCATATGGTCCCCTGTGCCTGCCAGGAGCAATTTCTGAGCATGGAGCCAGGAGTAACTCCTGAGCACTGCCGGGTGTGACCCAAAAACAAACAAACAAAAAAAATAATATCAAACTTACTGAAATCAATTGCCTCCGTTTATCATCAAGCATAGACAGGTATAGCTGGATGAGCTCCAAGTAGGAGGTGGGTGTTGTGTAGTATCGTCTCCGGAGCTCTGCATAATAGTTTTCCGCCATATTGGAGACGCTCAGGTGCACGTTCACACACATGATGGAAAGTTTTTCCTTCATTTCTTCACTTACAGCGCTGATATTTGAAAAAAATGACTGTGATACTGAAAGAAGTGCTTCTTTGGGCCACTACAAACAAAGGAATAGTTTGGAAAAATCTATTGTTCATTTGCATCACATGCAATTGACTAAGAAAAAACATTTTGCTCTATAACTCAAGCCTTATCTTCCTCATCTTAAAATTTCAATTTTACATGTTTATGATGGTCAGTGATTGCAATGTCTGAGTTCATTAGGTGAGGAACTTTATTTGCTGTCTCTAGCACAATTTCAGGCATATAAAATTTGTTCAGTATTAATTTGGATGGATCATACCTATTAATAGTAACTATATGACAAACACAATGCATTTCTATGATCTCATGTCCACATTCTGTTTTCTAAGCATTTTGAATTTCAGGTTGAGTACTCTTTTTTATATTTGAAACTTTAAACACTGTGACTTACAAAGTTGTTCATAGTACTGTTGTTTCAGATATCCAGTGCTCCAATACTAATCCAACACGAATCCACTACTCCAGTCCAACAACAAATCCAAGCAGTCTGACCTTCCCTCCACCACTGTCCTCAGTTTTCCATCCACCCCGAAGTCTGTCCTCTTAGTAGGCACAAAATAATTTACTTTATTGCTCCAACCATATCTCACAATGGTGTTGATTAATGTCATTGAGGGTTTATCGTGCTGGTTGGTAGTGGCTGAGCCTTTTTTGTTTGTTTTCATTTATTGATCTTAGTAGGCTTCTATAAAATGTTCACATCTAATTTGCGGTGTGCCTACTGGGATGTCAGTACTGTGAAATTAGCCACTGTGCACTCCAGGAGCTGCAGAACTGGAATGATCCAGCATCTTGGTAATTCTTTGAGCTGTGAAGCTGGACCTTTTATATGTGGGAGGATGTCAGGTGTGGGTTGGGGGCTGGGCCTCTGGAAAGACAGGGACTTGGCCCAGCCCCACGGGAGGAGGCTCCAGAGGTCTCAGCCTGGGGACCAGGATCACCTAGGATGATTCTGTGGAGTGAGATTTTTCATGTTCATTTCAGTTCCTCTGCTGCATATCTATATCGGTATCTATAGCACCTATATCTATCTCTCAAGGCACTGTGATTTACAAAGTTATTCATAGTTGATTTCAGGCATATCATTTTTCAACACGAAAATATCATCACCAGTGCCAGCATCCCTTTACCCCTTTACATCCCCCATTGGTTTCTTTCCTTGCCTATCATTTTCAGTTCAATAATTCAGGGTCCAGGGTAATCTATGCAGCCACCCCTTTGATACTTTGCATTCCCTTGTTCTGTTATTTTACATACCAAAGATAAATGAGAACATCTGGCATTTATTTGCAGTCATTTGACCCTTAGTCAAATACACTCTGTTGCTACTGCTTATGGATGTGCAGCTGTTCATGACTGGATAAAGAACAGCCATGCTGAAAGACATGAATTCTAGTGTAGTCTAGAAATGCTTCTATGTTTTCTAATCATTCATTATGCTCTCTCCTAGGTGACTATTTTATATTCAATAATATACCTCAAACTTATTATTTATTTTGTTGGTTTTTGGACCACATCTGGCAGTCCTCAGGGATTACTCCTGGATCTATGCTCAGAAATCTCTCCCAGCATGCTCAGGGGAGGGGAAGGAACCATATGTGATGCTGGGAATCAAACCGAGGCCAGCCATGTGTAAGGCAAATGTTCTACTGCTGTGCTATCACTCTGGCCCCATATTTCTCCAACTTCTAACAAATCCTCTTTCTTACTTATTTGTGCCTGATGATCTTACTTCTCACATTATTAAAAAAGACAGAAGTGATGAAAACACAACTACAATAAACTCTCTCTCCTGCTCCTTCCAGTCACCATTCAACCTTCCTGTTACTCAGAGGTAAATTGTGCCTGTGCCCAGGTCAGCACCTTCACTGATGACTCAGTCCCCTTCCTTATTGCCTACTTAATGATATTGACCCAATAATGCTTAAGTTAGTTTGTGGCAATATCAAACTTTCCTGGATTATTTCTACCACTGCATAGAACACTTTATGTTTCCTACCAAAATAAAGCTTCTTTCTTGATCTCATAAACCCCTTCAGTTATTGTAGGAAATCAGCCCTATGGCCCTCTGCCATAAGTCTCTCTTTCCTCTTTAAAGTCTGTCAGTTAGACTTCCCCTATCTAAATTGCCACCTCTGTTCAGTTGGAGGGAGCCTATATAAGAACTGGAGGAAAATTCTAAAGGGCTTCCCTATTTGCCTGACTGCTGCTGCTGCTGCTTCTGTTTCTGTGATGCTGGGTTGTGTGATGTCTGGCTTGCTCTCTCTAACTCTCTGTGTCTTTTGCTCTCTTTTACCAGTTATAACTCTGGCTGATATTTTGCTCTCACTCTAATCTTAGTTCTCTCTGTGTCTTTGTCTGCCTGTCTGCCTGCCTGCCTGCCTGTCTGTCTGTTTGCTTACTCTAAACAGGAGTTTCCTATACAGGTGCCTCTGTTTCTTTTCTCTTAAACCCTTTAGCCTAACAATTCACTGACATTGGGGTGTCAAGATCACTGGTAACTTCTATGCTGCACTAGTGAATTGAATTTTTCGCTCTCACTTTTTTTGGGGGAGTGGGTCACATCTAGAAGTGCTCAGGGGTTACTCCTGGCTCTTCATGCTCCTGGAAGGCACGATGGACTATATAAGATGCTGGGATTCAAACCACCATTCGTCCTGAATCATCTGTGAGCAAGGCAAATGCCCTACTGCTGTGCTATCTCTCCAGCCCCTGAATTTATCTCTTTTTATAAGCTGTTTTCCTTTTTTCCTCTTGATCAATGACTACCACTGTAATACCTTACACAAACTCCAGTAATATAAGCAAATTATTGGTGGGCTTTAAAGCTATTCTAAGCATACTTGATTTATTTTGAGTAATGTGTTACTCTTTAAAATCAAGCAAATGCAGATTCTTGAAGAACTGTCCTGTGTTGTCACCAACCTGAACAAACCAATCAATGGTACAGCAGTTCACAAGGGATGGAAACATCCGGCACCGGGACCGAAAGGCCTCCCCCACTGGGCTCATGCAGAGAACAATGTGCAGATTCTGACGAACTTTGTTGATAAAGTATTGAAACACCTGGTAGAGGAAATATATTATTCAAATTAAAAAAAAGGAGAAAGCAAGGCTAGAGCAACAGAACAGTGGGTTTGATCCCAGGCATCCCATATGATCCCCTGAGCCTTCCAGGAATGATTTCTGAGTTCAGAACCAGGAATAATCCCCAAGTGCCACCAGGTGTGGCCCAAAAATAATGAAATAAAGGGAGAAAGCAACAATGAAAATTAATGTTGACTAATGTATCTCAGTTTACTTGTTACAATAAATGAATTTCAAGAATAAAAACAGTATCAAGTAAAAATGCTAGTGTAGTATATTTGGGAATTTTTGTTCAACATTCATTCCAAACCCTTTATTTCATTCAGTCTGAAAATGTCATTTTGTTGATGTTATTGCAACCTGAGTTCTTGATGTGAAGTAGGTCCCCTTGTAAGTATACTTAAGGAGACCCCTTGAATAAAGGGGGGAGAGGTACTCAAGAGTTTTATTTGAAATCTAGGGTCACTGAGGAAAAGAGCTTGTGGATAGGGCAACTATTTGGAGAGGCAGGACTTGGCAGAGTGGCAAGGATCTGGGTTCACAATCCCTAGCCATTGCTCCTTATTTCAATCAGTTCCTGACATGACAGGGCACTCATGACTTTGGAGATACAGCTGAAGCACCCACTGGCCCAAATAAACAGCACTGGCTCTGCTGGTATATTGTGGTAAATGCAATAGCTTCCTTGATCACTGACTTTGAGAATGTGCATTTTATGCCTTCGTTTGATTATTCCAATGGACCTATATTCCCTGAAAAAAAAAGATGAAGGCTCTTTTGTCTGTACCTTTTTGGTCACATGTGATGCTTAGGGCATACTTCTGGCTCTGCACTTATACCTAGTGGTAGTCAGAGGACCATATGCAATGTCAAGGGTCAAACAGTGGTTGACTCTGGGCAAGGAAGAACCTTACTTGCTGTACTGACTCTCTAACCCAATAACCAAAATATGGAAACAGCCCAACAGTTCAAGAATAGATTATTAGACAAAAACTATGGTATGTATGTCAACTAGAAGAAAAGATGAAGTCATTTAATATACCCCTTCAATGGAAGTATCTGAAGAGCATCATCATGAGTGAAGTCAGTCAGAAGGAGAGGGATACAGAATGCTTTATCTCACATGTGGCATATGAAGAAATATCACAAAGGAATAGCAAAGGCAATAGAACCTGAGAGGTGGTCTACAAAATGACCTTATATTGGTAGGAAGATGGAGAGAGGGGTTCTGGAAGGACAGGAGGAAGTTCTGGTACAGAGGTGGAGGGAAGTGAACATTAGAGCATCTGAGGTGAGATACTGTATGAACAAAACCCATCAGTAACAAATAATATTGAAAATAACAGTGGCAAAAATATCAAGAGAAATAATGACCCTCAAAAAAATGTAGGTGCAGAAAGACAGGAAAGGATTAGTTCAACAAATACCATGTATAAAATCTAATGTTAAACTGAAGTAGTAAAGTAGGCGCCAGCTAAATTTCGTGTGTGTGTGTGTGTGTGTGTGTGTGTGTGTGTGTGTGTGAAAGAGAAAGAGAATACATTTCTTTTTTAGTTTTTTAATCATCATCTTAACATAGGCAATGGTATTAAAATGCTGATATTCTGGAAAGTATTATGCTAATAAAAATGAGTCAGAGGAAGAGGGATAGATATAGTAGCTATAGAAAAACTGCATTCATTTGTGGGATATAAAAAACAGATAGTCCCCAATATCGAAGGCTTTCTCTCTAGCTTGGGCATGCTGGGAACCTTGGTAGGCTCCCAGCCGCCCCCTCTCCTGCCCTCCCCCCACCCCCCGACCTCCAGGGCTTCCTGGGGTGGCGACCCGAGGAGGTCAGAAAAGGTGGGTGTCGGGAGGTCCCTCTGGGAGTGGATCCCAAGTTCTCCCCGCCCTTCCCCCTGTGAAGGGGGGGAGGGCTCAGGGAGGAGGGCAGGTAGATCCTGGCTTCTGGTTCTCTACCGAATCCTTTCTTGATCCTGAGCCTGGGGTCAGGGGAGACTCCAATGTCGAAGGTTTTCTCCCTAGCTTGGGCATGCTGGGAACCTTGGTAGGCCCCAGCCGCCCCCTCTCCTGCCCCCACCCCCGGCCTCCAGATGGGTCCAAATTTGAGGGTGCTGTGAGCTGCTCATTTTTACTAAGGTAGTCTCTGGCAATATCTTCCTAGTCTACATGTTCAAAACCACGCGGGGGCGATATGCACAATAACATTAATAATATATGCCATCCTTAAGTTATGTTTTGTGTATGTAGAATGTCCACCTGGTATTCTGCCCTTTCACACACCCCTGTAAAGCTCATTTTCACTTTTTAACTCTATCGCCCCCAACCTTCAGTGCCCCCCCCCCATTTACCCTTTTTAACTTCTGTACTGCACATTCCTAATCACACACCAACGTGTTTCACTGGATTTAACTAACCCCAACTATTTCAAAAGACATAAGACATAAAATGTACACATATGGCTTTGAATATTTTATATCTATTTTCTTTGACAGCTAACTGTTACTAAATATTCTCTTAAACAGTGAAGATTTTCCCCACTTTTTATCTTTTCTTCTCTTTGTGAACTTTTCAATAAGAAATATTCGGTGAAAGAGTCCCTTAGTTTAATTCTTATGCTTAACCATATCATGGGGAGTTTTACACATGTTCTTGCATCCCCCATAAGGGCCTATAAAGCCATGCGGCATTGTTCCTTGTTTGCATAGGCACATTAAAATGGGAAAATCTTACACACAAATAAATTCTTATATAATAGAGATTGGAACACACAAATCTTGTAGTGCAATGGAACCTTACACCCTGAACATTGGCATAAAGACCTGGCACAGGCCTCAGAAGAATGGGCATTCTTCATTGACCCCTGAACCAGGGAAGCTATTTATGAAACATCCAAGGTTTTTTATAACAACACCTGGAAGCAATCCTCTA
>PVKC010006731.1:0-18284 GCA_004027635.1 Crocidura indochinensis | reverse complement strand
AGCTATTTATGAAACATCCAAGGTTTTTTATAACAACACCTGGAAGCAATCCTCTACCAGGTAAGACCCTACCGCTGCTCTGACATTGATCTACTCAAAAGAGACTTCCCGGGGTCTGGCGGTGGCGCTGGAGGTAAGGTGCCTACCTTGCCTGCGCTAGCCTAGGATGGACCACAGTTTGATCCCCCGGTTTCCCAGATGGTCCCCCACGCCAGGAGTGACTTCTGAGCGCATAGCCAGGAGTAACCTCTGAGCGTCACTGGGTGTGGGCCAAAAACCAAAATAAAAAAAAAAGAGACTTCCCTTAACACTTAAGACTTAAGAACATCAATGACCTGCATACTGGACAGGGCTTTCTGCATTGCCTTTTAATTGTGAGGTGAAATGAGAGGACGCTCTGCACCATCCTAACTGCAATATAGGATATGCAGACTCCAGGATCTTTAATACAGAAACATGATACCAACAATAGAGACTGTGTGGAAAATAAAAGTGCGTTGGCACTACAGACGACTTGGATTGGGCAATCTAGTTTGCCAGGAGCCTATAGTTGATCTTATGCCAGGAAACTTCAGGGGTAGGGTCTTCTTGTATTTAGGCCAAGTTTCTTCTTTTCCATGTCCCCCATATCTTGGTGGGCCGATGCAAACAATTATTGCCACTCTAACACCGTTTTTACTGTGCTCCTTTGACTCTTATCCTTAAAAAGAAAAACCCACTTTTGAGGCTAACTTAAACTAATATGCCTATACATAAAATGTAAAAAAAAATACTATGCCTTCAATGTTTAAGGAGCTACATAAGTTTTATGGCTTTAGATTGCTTGATGTGCTGCTAAGAAATATGTATCACAATCTGGGGACTTGAGGGACAAAGTAATTATACATGGGTCCTGTTTTATTTTTCTTAATATTCTTTGGCTGAAAGTTCAATGTTAAGATATCAGCAAGGGAACTTCTGTGAATTCTGTTTGTGGGTGATTGTCCTTCCACTGTAACTTTACCTTGTCCTCTTCTTTGCATCTTTGTTCTCATAATTAAAAATAAAAAAATTAAAAAAAACAGATAGTATGGTAATAATATTCAGAAACAATAGAGATAAAGACCAGGAGGACCAATGCATTGTAGAAAGCTTGCTACAAACAGCGGGGAGTTAGGGTAGAGAAGGGACCACTAGGACAAGAGATAATTGGAAATGATCACTCTGGACAAGAACCAGGTGCTGAAGTGACAGACTGATAATCCTTCAGTATCAATGTTGCAAATCACAGTGTCTAAAAGGGGGGGAATGGCTAGAGGGGAGGGTGGGAGGGAAACTGAGGACATTGGTGGCAGGAAATGTGCACTGGTGAAGGGTGCTAAAACTCAATCATGAATAACTTTATAAATGTGAAAAAAAGCCCAACTGTATTATGAACAACATTGTAACCATGATTTTTTTTATTCTTTAATTTTTTTATTTTTAATTATGAGAACAATGATGCAAAGAAAGAGGACAAGGTAAAGTTACAGTGGAAGGACAATCACCCATAAACAGAGTTCTCAGAAGAAATCCCCTTGCTGACGCCTAAATTTTGAACTTACAGTCAAAGAACATTAAGAAAAATAAAACAGAACCCATGATGCTTTAATGAAGAAATTAAAAAATCCTACACTTAAAACAATGCTGATATCCCCAGACAAATGTGTGCAAAATAAATTTGTGTTTAAAGAAGAATCAGAAGAAAAAGAGAAATTGGGACAAATCTATGACATTTGTAGTGTAATAGGGTTTTTGCTTTCTGTTTTTTCATGGACATATCTAGAAGCCTGGTAAATAAACACACAAAATGTAAAAAGTAAAAAACTCAGAATACAGAGAAAAATTGTCATATTAAAAAAAATTCTACCCATGGGAATTTGTGAATTGTTAAAAAGGCAGTGCCACGCTGTAAAGAATTTTGGGTGTCGTGAATCTCATGGCTAAAATTGGAAACGGTAGAAGTATTAATGTGTCCTATGGACTCAATAGCAGAGTTTATTTTTCTTTTTAATAGTAAGGCTTCTAGAGTCGATGCTTGTGTGAGTTCTCTACTCTAATAAAGTGGGTTGGCTGGCAGGGAGGCCTGGCCCTCTCTAGGCCCCAGCATTCACCTGAGAGAGGCTGAACAGTAGTGGCAGAAGGAAAACTTGGGTTGAGGGGGTGGGTTGTGGGTGGGAAGGCAGGGAGGGAGAAATGAAGTTTGTTTAAACTTACTGATAAAGCATTGTGAACTAATTTTATACAATTCATAAAATTTGGTGCCTTGTAACAACCCCCCCCCAAAAAAAGTAAGGTTACATGCTTTATTTTACAAAGTCATATTATCATTCTGACATATCATACCTCGTCTCTACTGCCCTCAGAAATTCCTACTTCTTTTGCTTTTGGTCTGGTGGCTGCTAAAACCTGCTCCAGTTCATCCTTTTCAAACAAGTTAGGAACTTCACCCGAGTTCAGAATATTATTTATATCTTCTAAGAACTCTTCCACTACAATCTGTAGAAGAAAGCAGACTGATCCTTACCATTCTTTCATACAATAATTCATAAAATAATTTGAGGAAGACAGAGGCAGAATGCTCTAGGATATGGCCTTCAAAGGTGTTTTTAATTATTTGATTCCAATGTAAAGATTGAATAAGAAGAGCATATAAATGGAATTGATCAAATTAAAAAGTTTTTATAAGATAAAAGAAACTCGGGCTAGGATGTTTATATATGTTATAATTTTTTTTTCTAGAAAAACCCAAAGATGTGGTTTTGGAGGGAATGAATTTTCGAATTTTATTTCTACTTTTCTTACTCTTGGCCATCTCTGATTCAGTACCTGAGTGTCTGTGAAGAGGAAAACCATATTCTTGTCCTCTATCCCAGCCAGTTTATATAACTTTCTCAGATCATCATGAAAACTCTCATAATTATATCCCCGGCTCAGTTCAATCTGTAAGCATTTGTATCCACATATATGGGCTGCAAGTCTTGTAAGGGATTGTTTTCCTGTGCCTCCGACTCCAACAAGTAGGGCATTGCCTCTTTCCTGGCGAATCATGCGAACAATCCTATAACAGCAAAGTGGAGGAAGATTGATTTTCCATATACATTTGTGACTTACCTTCAGAGGCCCTACTCTGGTAAAAAGACAGCAGAATGGGACATAAGAGCACAGGAAAAGGCAGTGAATTTTTGAAGTGCATAACCAGGTGTAGAGTGCTGCTAGGCATTTAGGTTGTTGATTTTGGTTCTAAACATTTAGAAGAAAGTAACAATTTTTTTCATATTAAAATAGTGAATGATTTTGATAAAAGTCTGGCTGATCCAGGCTGCTACTTATATTAGCCATTATAATACAATCCCTGGGACAGGAGTAATCATACAGATTTAGGTGCATGCCATATATGTGCCAACCTGGTCTTGTATCCAGCATTTCATATCCCCAAAAGCAACCTTGGAGGTTCTGAAGCACCATTAAGTGTGTACCTAGAGACCCCCAAGCACCCCAAAGTGGCCCAAGTACTAAAGATACAAGAGACATAGCATTTTAGAGCTCTAGCATTAAGATGCCATCCTAGTTGGCTAAGAATCACAAGGATTAGCCCCCAAGTGTCCTAAACATCACCTAGAAGAATCCGGAAATATATATGTACAAGCTTAGCTCTCCATTGAGAAAAATGAGCAGACAGAAAAAATGATAAACCATAGGATCTAGTAAAACATACCAGATCAGAGACAGAGATCAATAGAAATAATTAGGAATGCCTTTAGTGAAGATATCGAAAAAATTTGGAATTGAAAGATTGGAAACAATAATATTGGAGAGGATGTAGAGATAAAAACAACTCTGGTACATACTTGATGGAAATATATATTGGCTACAGTTTCTATGGACAACAATATTAAAATTATTTCTGAAAATATAAGTACCTAAAATAGTATTATAATAATATACCTCAAAGATGGAAGTGAGAACCAGGAAGACTGGTGCATGTTAGAAAACTTGCCAAAAAGAACAGGAAAGTGCAAATAAGGCAGAGAAGGGAGCACTATCACAACAATAATTGGGAATGGTCACTTTGGACAAGAACTGGGTGCTGAAATGTGTGATACTCCTTAAGTAACCATATTGCAAACTATGGTGTTTAGAAGGTAAAGAGGGAAGATGAGAGAGAGAGAGAGAGAGAGAGAGAGAGAGAGAGAGAGAGAGAGAGAGAGAGAGAGAAAATCAGGTATAGAAGCAAGCAGGAGGTATGACAGGGGGAGGGTGGGAAGCAGACTGGAGATACTGATGGTGGGAAATGTGCACTGGTGAAGGATGTTAGATATGGTATGACTGAAACTCAATCATTAACAACTTTGTAATGTGTATCTCATGCCAATTAAATTACAATTTTACTTAAAAATACAAATACCGTATAATTCAGTTGAACAAGACACAGATTATTTCCAAATGAAGAGCACATACCAGGCTGGATATAGGTGTCAGGATTGGTTCTCAAAGGAGATTAGTGATTGGGGTAAATCTAGCCCTTGGAATTTAATGTGTTTTTAATTATACTGACCCTCTTTTTTTCATTAGACACACATCAACTTTGTTATACTGTCACTGTTTTTCTGTAAATCCCCTAAGTTCCTTTTTTTGGAGCGAGGGGTAATAAGACAGGTCATTTAAAATAAACTTAGTTTTTTTTTTTTTGTTTTGGTTTGGTTTTTGGGTCACACCCGGCAGTGCTCAGAGGTTAGTCCTGGCTCTATGCTCAAAAATTGCCCCTGGTAGGCTTGGGGGACCATATGGAATGCTGGAATTTGAACCACCGACCTTCTGCATGCAAGGCAAGCGCCTTACCTCCATGCTATCTCTCTGGCCCCATAAACTTAGTTTTAATAAAAGAGTAATTCCTAATAGTTTACAGAAAGTTTTGATATATTTATTTAAAGTTTATTAAAGACATATAAAATTATAGCAAGCCTTGCTAATAAATCTGTCAGACTAGCATTTTAGTAACCCTATTAACTGAAGTTTGCATTAATTAATACTGACTTTAATTTAATAATAAGATTAATACACCACAGGGTATTTTATAGGCTATACCTTGAAACATGCTCTATGGCATCTTGAAAAAACACCAACTTTACTTCTTTGGGGTTTACAAGGTTATAATCATCAAGGTAATCCTGAAGAACATTGGCAATTTTGTCTAGATCAGGCATGTCATCATAAATCCGGTCACTCTTATCTGCTCCAAACTGTAAGATGATTTATGGAGAAGAACAAAGCTGAATCAGTTCTGGTACATGAATGTACACACCTATTCATAATTGCATATAGACACATATAATATATATTACCCTAGGGATAAAAACTCTAATTTATAGTGATGTTAAATAATTTACTCAGATATATGAAAGCAGGGCTGTAGAATTAAGGATATGGAAGTAAAGAAACTCAGAGTTTCATGATTAAAAACC
This sequence comes from Crocidura indochinensis, assembly GCA_004027635.1. Taxonomy (NCBI): domain Eukaryota; kingdom Metazoa; phylum Chordata; class Mammalia; order Eulipotyphla; family Soricidae; genus Crocidura; species Crocidura indochinensis. The sequence goes on along the minus strand of PVKC010006731.1, from coordinate 12,801 downwards.
CTTTTCACTTAATTTCTTTTATGTCGTATATTGAACTAAAAACAAAAATCCACACTAGAATTCAGATATAATTTAAACATTTTTCTTACTATATCATACTCTGGTTTCAAATGTTTTCTCTTAGACCAATAACATCAGAAATGCTAAATCTATTAAATATTGTTAAGTTAAAGACTTCTTTTATTATTAAAATCATGTCAGAACTATAGATACTTTTTTTTGCTTTTTTGGGCCACACCCTCTGACGATCAGTGATTACTCCTGGCTATACGTTCAGAAATCGCTCCTGGCTTGGGGGTCATATGGGACACCAGGGAATCGAAGCCAGGTCCATCCTAGATCGGCCACATACAAGGCAAATGTCCTACCACTGTACTATTACTCGAACCCCAGAACTACAGAAACTTTTTTTTTGTTTGGCCCACACCCGTTTGACAGTCAGGGGTTACTCCTGGCTATGCATTCAGAAATTGCTCCTGACTTGAAGGGACCATATAGGACACTGGGGGATCAAACCCCTGTCTGTCCTAGGCTAGCACTTGCAAGGCAGATGCCTTACCTCTAGTGCCACCTCTCAGCTCCAGATACTTTTAATGTTAGTAGTCATATAAATTATTCAGAATAAAATTTGAAATTATCTGATGGATATAATAATTATATCTTAAATTTGCTATATAGACTTCCGGTGCATTTTCATTTGGACGATTTTTTTGTTTTGCTTTTGATCATACTCAGCAGTGTTCTGCACTCAGGAATCACTCCTAATGGGCTTGGGGACTATATGGGATGCTGGGGATCAAATCCATTTCAGCTTGCATACAAGGAAATACTCTACTCACTGTATTATTGTTCTGGCCCCTCATTTGGAAGCTTTAGATATATTCCATAAAGGCTGTATACAAGAAGAGTTTAATTATTTATTTTCTTTGCCCACTCTTTTTTTGATTTGACAGTACTTTTCTTTTTTTCTTTTTTTATTTAAACACCATAGCTTACAAGATTGTTCATAATACATCTGTGTTTTTTATGCATCTGTGTTTTTGCCTACTCTTTGATAATAAAAATTAATAATATAACTAGGTATTAATATAATGTCACTAGGTAATAATATCACTAGATATTAACTATAATAATTGTATATACTATGTTATCACTAGAAATATATGGGAAATAAATTCACAGCATCTTAGGACCAATTTTGGAATTTGTTTTTAACAATAAACTTAAATAGACATTTTATATAAATTATTCATCTTTTTTACTTGTCAGGGCTATCATTTATATTATTTATTTAACTAACAATGCACGAGAGGCTGGAGTACACCATACTCTGCAGGAAACTAGGGGATTTATGGTGAATAAAATATATTGAATCTGCCTCTTGGAGACAAGATAAACATTGTAATCAAACAGAAGTCAAGTTTGTTTAAAAACAAAAAGATCTGTTAATACTAAGTGGGGTGGTTAAATAGGGAGGCTAAATAGGCTGGCTAAATGAAAGGCATTTTCTAGTTAGATCTTGAGAGTAAAATTAAGGTCTATCTGAAGGTATTATTAGAGGGGAGGCAGACAAGACTTGCTTAGTAGAAAGAAAATTTTGATACTAATTGAGTTACCCTGAAATGAAGAGGACAGTATTGATAACTAGTTTCTCTTTAACGGTATCATTAATGGTGGAATGGCTACACAAAGTACTGTGAGGGCTTTTACCTTTCTGCTTTCTTATAAATGGAATCCCTCCTTGGCTTCCACTTCAAACTGTTATCAAAATGATTGTAGGAGTCAGTAATCTTTTTCCTCGAAGAGGTAGTTTTAAAATAAGGTAGATCAGGGGCCAGAGAGATAGTACAGAGGGTAGGGCATTTGCCTTGCAACTGGAAGACACGGGTTCAATCTCTGGCATTCCAAATATTTTCCCCCACGCCTGCCAGGAGTTATTTCTGGGCACAGACCCAGGAGTAACCCATAAGCACCACTGGGTGTGACCTCAAACCAAAATAATGTAGATCATAGAATCTCTGTTATTCTAATCCTCTCTGCCTTGCAATGCAGAAGCAAGAGCACACTACATAGCACAATACACACCATATAATCAAGTGTACATGGTAAGTTTGATTATAAAATAGGATCTAACTAGTCTTATAGGCCATAGTTTCTGATATCTGATTTAAATATTTTAATCTTCCTAAAGTTCTTATAGAATATAAACCCAACCAGAGATGTTAATACTTCAAATGTAATTGGGTCAATGGGATACTTGCCTTTATGAAATCTCCAAATATGATGGGTTTATTCAGGAAATATTCCAGTCCAATTGAAATTCCAAAATGTTTATCTATACAAAAATTAAGTTATAATGTAATAAATTGAATGCAGTGTTTTAGGGCTAAGACATGAAGAACACTATCACCTGTGTTGTAGAAACCTTAATTAGTATGAATAAAAAGAGAGCTAACTAAACCATACTTTAGTTTTGTTAATAATCACCCACATTAAATGTTTAAAAAGATTAATAAATACCTTTTTTAAAATAATAGGTATTAAATACTTAAAAAATTAAGGCACTGTAATTTACCAAGTTGTTCATAACAGAGTTTCAGGCATACAGTGTTCTCTTACCAATCCCACTACAAGTGTCAGCTTTCCTTCACCAGTGTCCCTGGGTTCCCTCCTTGGCAGGCACATTTTGAAGTTTGGATACTATAGTTTGGATCTCAAATTTTACAGTGCTGTTGTCTCTGGGGTTTAGATTATACATATGCTTCATATATACATCAACAATGTGCACAACAGACAATATCTAATTAATATTAATATTGACTTAAAATATCAACCATTGCCAGATTTCAATAAAATTAGTTTATATTTTTGGGTGATTTTTGGACCATACCTTGGCAGTACTCAAGGCTTACTCCTGGCTCTACACTCAAGAACCACACTTGCTGGGTTTAGGGGACCATATTTAGTGCCTGGGATCATATTTGGGATGGTTATGTGTAAGGCAAGTGTCCTACCTACTATACTACTATTCTGAATCCAATGCAATGATTTTATTAATATTTAATATAATTTTATATATTTGAGTCATTTAAGGAAAATATTTTACTCATGAATAATTAAAATTCATTTTGCTTTACTCTAAATATGCTTATGTTAATTTTCCTTTATAGAAATAAAATTTTGGTTCAATTGAAAAAAGGGCAACTAAAGAAACATGATACTTACTAGCCATTTCTGTCAAAATGACATGAAAATAGTGCTTATCTTCATTGTTAATCAAACGGTCATGAAAAACTCTTTGACATTCATGGCAAAAGAGTCTAAATATCTGAATTTCTTCTCTTATTGTTCCTGAGTCACATTGAAGGATTCCTGATTTTTAAGAGAAAAAAAGTCTACAATTGTGAAATAATTAGGAATAGTCTATATCTACAAATTAAGTAAAACCCTTAATGCCAATGTCCTTCTGTAAAAATGAAGGTGAGGACTTTAACATTCATGTATCCATCCATATATAAGACTTATATAAGTAGACAACAAATACTCAAAGGCAACAGAAACTGAGGTGGGTGTGTAGGCTGATAGGAAAGACATAGGAAGAATTTCATCTCAGATGTGTAGAGTTTGAGAAGTAACTATCTAAGTTGGTTTCTTGAGAAGAAGTTGGATAGCTTTGGGAAGTTTATTGCTGAGTTAAATTAGTTAGAAGGAGAGGAACAGATACAGAAAGAGCTCTTTCATATATAGAGTATAAGGAAACATATATAAATAGATAACAAGTACTCAAAGGTAATAGAAACTAAAAACAGGTCTCAACTAGAGGGGATGGCAGGAATAGGACTGGCTGGGAGACACTCGGATAATAGAGGACACTCTGGTACTAGAGATTTTTTAAATTTTTTCTTTTTCTTTTTGATATAATTTTTATTTTGACCAAAGTGGCTCACGTTATCTTTCACAGTAATATTTTAGGTGCATGTTAACAATGTGTCAGGGGAATTCCCATCACCAAAGTTGTCCTCCCTCAACCTCTGTTCCCCATCTTGCATCCCATATCCCCCACCCTCAACCCTCCGGCTGCTAGTATAAGTGGTCCCCTCTGTGTCTAGCTTACTACTTAGTGATCATACAACTGTTTGGTCTTGATAACCTCCACTCTTTCCCCTTCTATTTGAGAGGCAGGTAGTATTAGAATGTTTATATATGAAACCCTGCCATTACCAATATTGTAAACCATATACCTAAAATAAAAATATAAAAACATAAAGAATCTGGATCTATACAGCACATCTTTAGCGAGATTGTTGTAAGTGGGTTTTTTGTACAGGGAACACTTTGAGGTAGAAAGAAGAGGAAAAGCCATTAAAAGGGACTAAAAGCAGCAGTGAATGAAGAGAAGACCCTGGGGCCCCAGAAGATCTGATCTCCAAGACAGGAGAAGGGGCAAATATGATCAACACTGCTGAGTGGCAAAGGTGCTCAAGAAACTGACCAATGGATTTGACCATGTGGAGAGTGAGACTCAAACAGTTCATTGCAGCATCCGGTCTAATTGCCTGACAGGAGCATGTTAAAGTGAGCTAGAGGAGTGTGGAGAGGGTGAAGAAATACTATTCTTTCAGAGATCTTACAGGAACAGAGGAAATGAAAGTGGGATGGAAACTGCTGGATATAGGACTGAGGGTAATTTTTTTTAAGATGGAAAGATTTTGTGCATGTAGGTAAGAGCCAATTGAAGAGTAAACATTAGTTATGCAGAGAGAAGTGGAAATTCTAAGAGCAAAACTAGAGTATGAAGGAGACTATGGATTCAGAGCCTGTCTCTATGCGTTCAGTACAGTGAGTTCACTTCAGTAGATGTAGGTGGTTTGGAAGGTTTGGAAGATAAGAATTCTGGATTAATTGTTTAAATTCCCTATGTATATAAATGAACACAGTAATGATGATATTGCCCTTCATATGACAATATAGTTACATTAGGAAATTACTGGCAGAACATCATTAATATAGAATTATGTTATATATCAGAATTATTAAATATATTACATATATTTTAGTTTCAGGTCATCATCAGGGAGAGGATGCTGGCAGTTTGAGGAAAGTGTTGAAGTGGTTAGTCTTGGATGAGAGACTGGAGGGGAATTTGAATAGGAAGTTAGGTATGGGGTTTCTAGGCATGTCCCAGATGTCCCTGTGTATCCAATTCTATGAGAGATGTGGGAATGAAAGGGCATGAGAAGGAAGCAGGCCAGAGAAAGCATTATCCACGCATTACCTACCTTGCACGCATTTGGATAAATCTCTCAAGTTAAAGACATAATGGGACTTGGCTGGTGTTGGCAGAAGGTCAACACTCATTCGGTTATAAATTTCAACTGAGGCTTCAACAATGTTTGATGCTGTTTGTTTGACAGCTGGCGGGAAGTCACTCAGGAAGCCATTTAAGATGGCCTAGAAGCAGAAACACAGTATGAGAAAGGGGTTGGTTATTACAAAAAATGAGTCATCCCAATCTCCTTTTCTACTAATAACTGGAAAGCTTAACTGTCTCTTTCAATAAAGGATTCACTCCTGTTTTCTGAGTTTATGCCTGAGCCACATTCATAGCTCACCAGTGCACTAAGTAAATTCTCAACATGACAATCCTCCAAGGGATTGAGAGGCAGAGAGAATAATAATTTTTCAAAGACCTAGAGTTCTTCATGTTTCTTTTTATCTAAGAAAATATTTTACCCGGTTGAAAAGATAGTACAGTAGGTAGGGTGTTTTCCTTGAATGCAGCAGATTGGATGTGGGTTTGATCCCCAGCATTCCATTTGGTCCCCTGAGCACCACCAGGAGTGATTACTAAGTGCAGAGCCAGGAATAACTACTGAGCACCACTAGATATGGCCCCCAAATCATAACATGTGTGCGTTTTAGGACAATTAAGAATGGAATTTTATTTGGCTATATAACTTTGCATTTGTCTATTACAAAATGGATTAATTTTTTTTGTTTTTTGTTTTTTGTTTTTTTGTTTTGGGCCACACCCGGTGACACTCAGGGGTTACTCCTGGCTATTCACTCAGAAGGCACAGGGAACTATATGGGGAACCGGGGGATTGAACCGCGGTCCATCCTAGGTTAGCGCAGGCACCTTACCTCCAGCGCCACCGCCCGGCAAAATGGATTAATTTACAAATTTAGTACTCTACTATAATCAGGCATAAATTACGTAGGATATCTCTCACCACTGACCATACTACAAAATTTGTTAGTTTAGCTGGTGGGTTATCACTGATTTCAAATGTCAAGATATATATATAAATGTAATTAAAAAAGTGAGATAAACTTAAAAATAAAGTCTTCAAATACTTGAATTGGGTTTTGGCATTCATTGAATGCCATTGTATGTTTGGTGATTATTATAGGAGATAGGTCCTTATCCCATTTATATATTCTAAGTTACTTTCTGAAAGGTTTTTTTTTCTATAGAATGTGTTTCTATAAAATGTGCATAGAAAAATGTTTTTTCTATAGTTAATTTTGAGATTAGCTTTGAAGAATTTTTTAAATGACTTAAAATTTATTAGAAAGAACTTCCATGAGATGTATGTCATTTCAATAAGAAAGTCACTTTCCCACAGTAACAGTTATCTCTGGAACTAGAGACACTGTACAGGGATTAAGGTGTTTACTTTGCATATGGCTGATTCTGGTTCAATATCAGACACCACATAAGGGCTTCTGAGCACTACCAGGAGTGATTCCTTGGCACAGGGTCAGAATAATCACTGAACACTGCTGCTCTGTAGTCTTTCACAGTAATCTCTGTGTTGGCTCTGATCCTAAGGAGACTTCGGTGGAAAGAGGGACTGACACTGGTAGAGAGATGTGGTGAACACTGCTTCACTTCTGTATCATTGTCCCTCTGGCATCTCAGTGATCACAGCCAGTCAGCTTCTCCAGCCTTGTCATTCAATGTTGTCTCCTATCTGAACCCTCTTCACTAAATCTCCTCTCTGAGTACATCATCTGTAGTGTTAGCCCCAGACCCCTTGGGATTGGGAAACAGGGTTCTGGAAGCAATGCCAACACAGGAAATAATCCACACCAGGATAGGGAGGTAAAACAGGCTCAGGAACTTCCACCACAAACTAACTGAAAGCAAAGGCAAAGGGCACTGGCAAGCAGACAGGTGAGCTGGGGGACTGAAACCGGAAGAAGTCTCTCTGACCCGGATCTTTATTGAGAAGCAGAGGACCACCCCCATAGGTGGAGAACAGGTAGGGTGAAGGGGTCAATCTAGAGGTGGTATAGTGGGATGAGCACATGCAAAGAAGAAATATGCTAAATAGGTTGAAAACTGGTTGCGCCAACAATCATCCACATACCTGCTATGCCAAAGATTTGTTGCTACTTGTGCATCCTCCATCACTCAGCTCACCATATGCCCCTATAAACAGTCTTTACTAGTTGATAATGATTCCTATGGCTTCATGATCTCTGGTCATTATACTGAAAACTGTCTTAAATTCACTGTGCTGAGAGGTAGGGCTGGCATGGTCATTATCACCATTTAAAAGATGGAGTGACCCCTTAGAGGTCCCAGAGGGAGAATAAATTATGTTGGTTATTTTTGTTAGAACCGTAAGATAAATCTGGGTTGGGTGCTTTGAGCTTCATCTTGCTGGGGTGTCAGGGGCATTTTTTATGTACATGAGCACAGATGCAAGGGTTGTTCAAGGGATGGAATTTCAGAGTAAGAGTAAGGACAAAGACCCTCCGTCCCTCCGTCCCTCCCTCCCTTCCTTCATCTTCTTCCATCCTTCCTTTTCTCCTCTCCTTTCTCCCTCTCCCCTGCCCTTTCTCCATATTTTCTTTCCTCCCTCCCTTCCCTTCCACCTGGCTGAACTCAGGATTTACTCCTGGATCTGTGCTCAGGAATCATTCTTTGTAGACTTTGGGGGACCATATCTGTGCCAAAAGATTACACCCAGGTTAATCATATATCTCTGGTTTAAGGTGGGGTTATGCTTTAAAAATATTCCTAGAACTCTGAGACTGCAAAAATAGAAGGCAGCTCTGTTCATGTCTCAGCTCAACGCCCCTGGCTTGACCTTGGGTTCCTGCCTTGGAAGGGCAAGTCTGTGTTCCCTAGAAACACACAACATGTGGTTTTCATTGCTGGAGTCTTGGAGCAAATGTTTTATTTTTCTTCCTGGACTAACCTTAGACCCATACTCACCTGGAAAATCTGTTTCAGACTGTGCTCTGAGGGCATTGGCAGGCACAGCATGCTGAAATGCCGGATGAAGCGGGGTGTCACAGGATTTCGGCCCCCACCTGGAGGTGCACACGCTGACACAATAGTAACATCCTGAGTGGGAGAGAAATTCATGTGGGTCATCCAGTCACTGAGCAAAGAAAGAGCTTTGTAGAACGTAGAATCCTTGTTTTCCTAGGACTTAGCTTATGCCAGCATTGCATTTTGTTCTCTGTATTCTCTAACACTCCTCATAGTATCCCAGAGCTCACTCTTTTTTACCTCCATAAAAGCTAAGGTCAGCCTTATGGTTTTTCATGGTTCTCATGGTTCCCCTTATGGTTTCTAAGTTGAATCATCTATTTGCATAAATGCTCTTATGGAAAAACTTAATTTTAAAACATGAAAGAACTGGCACCACACATTAAAGTATACTCATTCAACAAATAGAATGTTCTTGTTATTATGGTAGTTATGTGTTTAAAAAAGTTGGCAGTGCTCAGGGCTTACTCCTGGCTGTATGGTCAGGGGATCATTTATGGTGTAAGGAGTCAAACCTGCATGAGCTTGTGCGAGTACTATTGGCCTACCACAATTAGATTTTATAAAGTGACCAGGAACACAGAAACACACAGTGAAACACTGTTTTGGAGAGGCACAATAGCTGGGTTCCTGAATTCCACTGGCCACACTTTAGTCACCTAGTCTCATGTCATCAATGCATTTCGGGTCTCACTTCCATCTAGCCCACTCCTCTGCCATAGTCGAGGGGAATCTTCCTACAGTTTCTTCAGAGGATACCTCCTGTTCAATTAGAAGATAAATCTACATTTCTAGTCATGGCACCATGACATTTTGGGTCGATCTCTAGATCTTCTGTCTCTTTGGTGCTTATATTCCTTCCACATCACCAGCATGTTTTTCATTCACTGCTGCTAAGTTTCCTTTCTTTCTTTTTGCCTGAAAACTCCTTTTTAGACTTTACACCTGCTCTGGGGAACTTTCTTTCATATTCTACAAAGTCCCCTCCCATATTTCTCCCATCTTTCTTCCCATAATCCTGCACTATAAATACACACCCACCCCCACTTTGAAGTTGCGTGAGTTGCAGGGTCTTTAGAGTGATTGTTAAAATAAAATTGGGCTATTAATATGAACGCTAATTCAGTATCACTGATATCCTTAAATGAACACAGATGGGTTGAAGACACTCAGGAAAATAATCCTCAGAATAAAACAACTTTGCTGACCTCCTGATTTTGAACTTCCTGTCTCTAGGATCCTGAGCAAATAAATTTAAGTTGTTTGAATCACTCATTCTATAGGACTTTGTGAAGGAAATGCTAGAGTATACCATTTTCCTCTTGACATTTATATTTAAACATTAAATGAAATTTAACCCCTAAAGTTACCTGTATCTCTTTCCAAAAGAGTTTGCTCCTGTCATAAAATCCATGAAAATCTTGGTACTGCCGAAGTAATTCAATTGGAGGTTGAGAGCCATAGCGATCCAGTCTGGGCATGTTTAAATCATCAACGAAAATCACAACTTGTTTGTTTCCAGGTGCTCCTGGAATAATAATATAAATTAAATTGAATAATTCTGACCCTTGGAAAATGTAAGACAAAGCTTGTAAAAGGTTGGCTTTGAACCCAATGCATACCCTTAAGGTCATAATGAGCTGTTCTTCTTTTGTGTGTTAGACACCATCACTCAAGGGATAGAGATTAAAAAAATTTAAATTAAAACATTTTAAAACTAGACCAAACCAACCAAACAACCAAACAAACAAGAAGCTGAAATTCTCCACAATCCCATTTAAGGTTCCTATGCTGACTTTCTAATTTGTACTCAACCCTTAGTTCTCAATTAATGCTTCTCCCACTGTGCCGGGGAATAGAGCAAAGAAGGTCTTATTTTTTTAAAGTAGGAGGCAAAATAATGACAAAAATTTCTCTTAAAATTGTCCCAGAAAGATGTGAATCCCCACTAGAAAGACTAGTATCCAAAGCTCTATGCCTACCCTGCAACAAAAAAGGAAGAGAGAGAAGAGAGATGGAAGCAGCTGATAACTCACAGCTCTGTGTAGCAAGTCCTGTTGAATAACGGACAGTGTGGAAGATGAGAGCTTGAGCTTGCTTACTAGTGAACTCAGGAGGGCCATGAACTGGGTGAGCAGATGTTAAGATGCTTCTGAATCTACTATTAGACTGTAAGATTAAATGAAGGGAAAGTACCTGATTCCCAACATCCAGTGAACTTTCAAGGGGGAATTCAATGCTTGGTCTGTGACAACGTCTTTTGAAAGACTTTTGTCCTTGTAAATCATGGTGCCTCAATAGAAATAGGGGGAAAATACAGAGACACTGGAAAAATATTTTAAAAAATAAGAGCTTTTTGTTATTATTAAAATAAATCTATCCCTTTGGCAATGCAGGCTTGAAAGAGGGAGGGAATGAGCCAGGGAAAGGTAGACACTAAAGATGTTCTGAATTCAAGGTGATGATAGAAATAAGCTATTTGTTCTCTAATGCTGAAATATCTAGATAGAGCACACAGGAAAGAATCCCCTCAGCATGACCATCTTTAAAAATAAAATGAGTAAAGAAAACATTCCATTATAATTTTATCACATGTACTACTAGTTTGTGACTTAAAAATGAGGAGCTGGAGCAATAGTAGGGTGCTAACCTTGACTGCAGCTGACCCAGTGCAATCTCAGGCATTCCATATGTTACCTGGGCCCACTAGGTGTAACTCCTAAGCTTAGAGTCAGAACTAAGCCCTGGTCATTACCAGATGTGACTCCAAAATGAATGAGCAAACAAAAAACTTAAACTAATAAATTAGGAGACAAATACAATGATTATTCTTACCTAGAATATTTTTTCTTTTCCTCTCCAGTTTTGATTCAATGATTTCCTGTGTTCTCATGGATGATGTTTGAGCAGAAAAATTTAGATAAACAGGAACATAGCCAGATGAATCTTGAATTCTATTTAGCAGTCCTTTTGCAATGACGGTCTTTAAATAAAAAATGCTAATTGGTTCACAGTCACAATAATATTTTCCATTATCTATATTAGTGAAAATGCAAACCAATCAGCAAGAAAGAGAATGAAGGCAGAAAGGTTAGAACCAGGTCTAACCAGGTTATAGTTTCTGCCTTTTTCTTCCTTCAGATTCTGTTTAATTGTGCTTATCAAAGATAGTTGATCAGTTTTATTTTAGTTTTCTACCAAAATTCATGCTGGTTATTATTTAAGTCAATGTGATACCAAGAATCACAGAAGGACCCCAATTTTTCTGAAAACATTTTAGAAGAGAAACAATAAATTTTTGTTTATATGGACTCCAAGAAGACCAAACGAACTAAAATTTCCCCGAAATCTACTTTATTTTCTAATACCATTGCCATGTCATCTACAAATAAATAGAAAAGAGGAATAGAATGACTTTTATCTACAGTCTATTGGGGATATAATCTTTGGCTAATTCCTATTTTAGTCTATTTATTGGCAGTCTGACAAATTCCCAGAGATACAACATAAAAGACCAAGACACAAAACATTGATTCACAAGGTCCTCTGGTTTATTCACACCAGGAAAATATTCAGAAACCAGAATACTTAAAGGGCTGGAGAGAGTACTGTTTGCCTTGCATGTGGCCAACCTGGGTTTGATTTCTAGCACCTCCATATGGTTCCCTGGGTCCACCAGGAGTGATCCTTGATGGCAGAGCCAGGAGGAAGCATTGAGCATGGCTAGGTGTTACCCAAAAAGCCATAAAAAAGAAAAGAAAGTTCTCATGATCTATATATTTAACATAGTTATATGAATTCTCATGGTCTCATGTCTATATATTTAGCACATTATATTCTTCTAGGAAAATATTATATTAGAAAGAAAATTCTCCCAGGAAATAATGTATTATTTATAGAATTTAAGATTCTGAATTAGCGATGCCCTTGCCTGTGGACAGAACTTGTTAGACATACGGTAGGTCTCCTACCTTTCCAACTCCAGTGGTTCCCGTGAACAATACTGAACGCTTGACTGCCAGCAGTTTTTCCATTAGATAGCCAAAGCGCACTGTGTCAGTTGTCGGGACAAGCATTTCAAAAAAGGGAATTTCTTTGTTGTACTTGAAGGTGGGTATGATTCGTTCCCAGGGATCCAGCCGTTTGGTATCAAAGTCCATGTGGACACTCCACAGATCACCAGAACTAGGAAACTCAAGTATCAAATTAAAAACCATTATTAATAGGGCTGATACATACAATAGAGAGATTCACAGAGAAACAAAGGCAATGAGAGAACATGAAGAAAGCTAGATTTTTATTTTGTTGAGAGGCAGCTTTAAATTATTTTTGTTTAAACAGGAGTCTGCAATACAACACATGAAAAAAAGTCACATATTTTATATTAAAACCCCATTAGAATTGTCAAGTATTTTCTATATTTTTCACATTCAGATCTTCCTTCCTTCCTTCCTTCCTTCCTTCCTTCCTTCCTTCCTTCCTTCCTTCCTTCCTTCCTTCCTTCCTTCCTT
>PVKC010006730.1:10161-25020 GCA_004027635.1 Crocidura indochinensis | reverse complement strand
TTGCCGGAAGGGCCTTCTCGACCATTCCTGCGCAGCTCTTGGTAAATAAACATAGAACCTTTGCAAAGGTAATTTAAGACTGTGCCTTGGAGAAGATGTTCAGAGAGGGAAGAGGGAAAGAGATAAAAAATCTCATGAATAAAGTGGAAGGCTGCAGGCTAAGCTGGTTATTAAGTCCCAAGCTGTTTTTCCTTCACTTTTACTCACCACCGAAATAAAAACAATTATTGCTATGATACTCTAAAATTAGAAGCCATTTGTCGTGCTTTAAAGCAGCAGAAACTAAACCTAAACTCAGCAGTAAAAAGGGAGGCCAGGAAAGCACTTTGGCCTGGGCTTGGCCCTTGATGGGGCACTGATCCAGGGCCATGGACTGTCTACCCCAGGAACTGATAGGGGGTGGGGTGTGGGGGTTTCGAACATCCTGATGGGATTTAAGAAATCCCATGGGGCAGTTCTTAGGGCAGGGGGTTTCCCAAGAAAGTCCTATACCCAAGGCTGACAGCAACCTCAGGGGAAAGTAAGGGCCAAACTTTATTATTCCAGATGGCAAAGCCTCATGGAATGTGCTGGTATGTTCCAGACAACTGAGTTGGTTCAGCAAGTTTGTCTCCAGCAAACCTCCTACAGCTGCCCAGAGGAAGATTTGTCTAAATGATCAATTATTAACCACCAAAAGTCTGTCCAACACTTTGGCCCAGAGGGAAAAAGAAAAAACATGAGTTAGAACGCAGGCCTGGGATTATCCAAGGGAATTGACCCAATGAGGTTTTTGTTCAAAAAAATGGAAGTGTTGTCTGCCTCCCCTCCCCCGGCCCCCAGCCACATTTTCCTCCATATTTTTAGACATCTCAGCAAAAAAGGGAAAGGTTTGACTGGTCCCTTTAATTACGGAGATAATTGCCTTAATTCTCTCTTCACTTTGCTAATGCAGCTCAGGCTTGGAAACTTCGGCAGCATCCATTAGATCATTGTAATTGGGGCGGGGAGGGGAGATGGGGGTCTGATCTAATGACTCTTAGCTTTGCTCAACAATATTGTGAAGAATGGGGGGACATATCTGCATATGTGTTCATGCATATGTATGGACGCACAGCATGAAAGCACGGATAAACTCATGTCCATTTTCTCTAAAATGTAAACCATCTAGTTGACATAGTAAATCATTATCTGTGAAAGAAAAATTGATTTCCAAAGGAGAAATCTTCTCCCATTTCCAGGCACCAACTTTGTGGTTGCTTAAATAAAGGAAATTAGTGCTCAGCCATGTAAATATTTGATTGCACTGATGAATAATCCAGCGTTCCACTATAAATGTGTGTGCGTGCGTGCGTGCGCGCGCATGTGTGTGTGTGTGTGTGTGTGTGTGTGTGTGTGTGTGTTTGTGTATGGACAGAGAGACAAAGAGGAGTGGGCGCTAAGAGCTGAGAATTTGGAATTCATGCTTTTTCTGTGTTGAGCACCTTTTTGTGACTCTGATGTGCCTCTCCTTTTCATACCCACCTCCTCCCATGAACGTGGGTTCAAGTCCCAGACAGGCACTGCCCTTCACTTCATCAGCCCAGACATATGCCCTTATTTTGAGGAGCTGCTTTTTTATCACGTCCCATTTACTTTCTACTTATTGGAGCATGACTTTTGGACCTCAATTGCACTTGGGTTTTGGTATTTATATTTTGGTCTTATTTTTTCCTTGTGTGGATGTGTGTCAAACAACCAAATAGATGAGATAAGAAATGCCTGATTCTTCTTCATATAGCTACTTAATCTAACATTTATTCCATATCCTTGATGTCCGACTTTTCACTTCTGCTATTGTATTGTATGTAGTGAAGAAATTGTTTAAGAAACAAATGAAAAGTCTTAGTGCTGAACTGCGAGGTAAGTCCTGTAGTTAGAAAACTACCTGAATCTTGACTCCCACTTGAGGAATTCATTATTTTGTTCCTCCTGGTAGGAGGTGTGAAGAAATGTGAAGAAAAGAAAAGACATTCTTATACGATGAAAATAATCTAGTGGCCACTTGGGAGAAAGGAAGTGATGGGTTGGATCAATGGAATCAATTGTTGCTTGTTAATGGAAGTAACTTCTGGTGGGGATCATATGTAGGTATCAAACTCAAACACTGCAAGCCTTAATCCTGTATATTATAAATCAGCATTGTTTCAATATTTTGAAAGGAGTGCTAAATGACATGAATAAAATACCTGGGTTATTTTTAATTCATTAATACGCATCTATTTATTTTAATGCTGGAGTTATGCTGTTTGCCCATGTGACAGCAGTGGCATTTATACATACCTGGACAACAATGATGATAAGATCTTGTCTGTGATAAGACATAATCTAATTTCAGGAATATTGAAAATTTCAATATTTTTGGAAAAATCTTGGAGTTAACTAAATATGGTAGTAATGCTTATTGAATTCCTACTTACGTCAGATACAGGCAAAGATTATGTATTGACTTTTTTAGTCTTTATCATGATCCCACAAAGTTGTCATTATGGCCTCCACCTCACAGAGAAGGAAATAAAGCTTAAAATGCCTTACCCAAAGAACAAACATCAGGACAAATTGGACACTGGAATCTTGATCACGTTCAGTCTCAAATATTATAAAGCCGAGGGAGAAAGAAGTTCAAGCCATTTAATAGGTGGCGATCCAAAATTCAAAGTCATTGCATCACCTTAATTTAATTGGTCAAATTAAAAATAATACTTCAAACTCAAGATCTGTGTTTACATATAATTTTTATCACTATCTAAGGTGGAGGCTTTCACATTTCCCAACTGGATCCATTACATGGATCATAAGAGTTGATTTTTTTCCTCATAGGGTTTGTTGCAATGTTGATGCAAAACGGAGATCTGAAAATAGATTGTTCATTTCTACTAAGAATATAACCAATAAGAATATGTCCAAATTCTAAGGACATGTTTCATAAATACTTTTATTTCTAGAAATATATGAACAAAGTGTAACCAGATATGAAGCACTGTGAATGTTTTAGAAGTTTCTCTCTAATTTGTTCTATACCTCTGTCCATCTTCTAGAAAGTTACTTTTCTACCCACAAGCATCCATTTCCTTTTGGCTGAATCATCATAATCAAGATTTGGGAGTTAAGTAACTACAGGATAACCTCATAAGAGCTTTTGACAGTTTTTGTTACTCTACAATTTCCATTTACCATTCACATTATTATGAAATGAATACTTGCTCCCTTACAATTAATCTAACCTTCACTGACTAGATCCTGATGACAAGATGAAATTACCCGGTAAGAAAAGCTTACCTAGAGGTGTAAAAAAAAAGAAAAGAAAGAAAAGAAAAACAGTTTCTGTACTTCTATTTTAGACTCACATAAACCTGAGCTTTATCTCAAACCCAAACTGAAACTTTTAAACTCAAATACTTTCTCATTTCCATCAAAAGTCTGACATCTATGCAAATAAAATAAGGGTTTGAATGATTTTTAAAATCATTCATTAGGCTTTTTGGACACCAAAACAGGTTTTATTTAAAAAAAAAACATTACAATAAGTGAAGTTTAAATGAATCTGAAATACATGGGACAAATTTTCTTAATATATGATTAATCTTACAAATTAAGAGACATGTATTAGGGAAAAGTTTCCCTTGGTCCGTTGTTTCAAAATAAAAATTATCATCAATTTCACATGGTTCTCGGTGACAAAAAAAAAAAATCAAATTGTCTTTATTAGTGTAAGAGAGTGCAAAGGATCTGGATGGAAGATGCTGAAGAAATAATTCCTTTCCCTTTCTTTCAAAACTTGAACTCTTTTAGGTGCATACAATTGTTTCATTCTGCCTGAAAACATGCAAGATACATATTCTCAAAAATGTTCTGACGTGGCTTCTCATGGTATATTAAAAGCACACTTATCGAGGCTCAGCCTTAAAATTTGGAGGTTTAACCCCAGGGAGAGAAAATTATGGTTCTCTCCATTTATCCCTGAACTTTGCAGCTGGTAAGACTGCACTCTGTTAGTAATTACATTGAACAGATGAGGGGCTATTTTTTTATTTCTTTTTTTTTTTTATTTTGACCTGCAGTTAAACAAAATTTGCTTGTTTTATTTTTGGTTAAAAAATGATGAGGCAGCACAAACCCCAGTTTCACCCCAGAGCTGTTGATTTTTTTCCCCTCCTTCCTAATTTGTTTCAGACTAAGAGCGCAGAGTCCCATTTTAGTGGGAAACATTCATTGCCAAGACCTTCAGGGGTTTTATCTGCAGTTTATTTTGTTAACTACAAGTTTAAGATTGCTGTAAGTGGTGGAGTTCTTTTTTTTTCTGAAAAATTCACAGCAAGGAAGTTCATCTTTTACTTTTAGAAAACCAATGGGAAGTACCAAGAAAGAGAACTATGAATATGGGGTCCTTAAATAAGACAAGAGAGAAAGAAAACCAATGAAAGTGAAAAAGACAAATGAGAAAATAGTTAGAAATACACTCAGTGCCTTCAAGATTCAGTGAGTAGTCCACACTCCACTCCCACCCTTCCCCTCTAATTCAAATTTAACACTAATAAAAGAGAGGAACTAAAGATAATTGGCTAGAATCAAGCATTACATATCAGGCATTTCATAAACGGACCCTGCTAAGCAATTGCAGCCCAGCGCATTTTAGCCTACAAATTCAGAACAAAAAACAATAGTTCATGAGGTGGAAAGAATGTGCTCAACACCCCCAGTGCCCTTAGCTGGTATTTATAAAGTTTTGGCAAAATTTCATGACAAATTTAAAAATAATGTGAAAGTGGCCTGTTTCCGGTTTCTGCCATGCACTATGGCTGTCTTGAGGATGCTGTGGTTAGGGCAAGTGGCCAAGGATTTTTGCCTGGTAACTGGAATGGAACAGACGGACTTGCTAATAATCCTTATGTTAGGACAGGGCATTTTTATATTATGTCTCTAGGAACTTTCACATATATTCTTGCGTGTCATACTTATTGTAAGCTTGGTAGAGCAGGCTGAAAAATTCTTTTCTTCATGAAGGAACCAAGCGATGAATCTTATTGCACAGCTGGTAAAGTTAGCACTAGACATTTAGATCTGTTTTCTGACCCTTAGACCAAAGGATTTTCCATCAAGATTCAAATGTGGAGCAAAAATATTAAGAAGTATTGTTTTTTTAGCTTTTCTCTTTCTCTGTAGGAAATCCTGTGTGCCCACAAGCCATACTAAATTCTGTGTAAGTCTTCAAAAGAATGTGGAATCCCGCTGGATATGGAATAACCAATAACTTATTTGAGACTGAGACTTACGCCATCTAAATTATAGCATATGATTCGCCATTTAATATTTGTTTCAAAACACAAAAGCAAATCCTGTCATTTACATTTTCATGCATGATTTAAATTGGGGAAAGTCCAGTCTAATGGCATCTTTTGCTCTCTGAATAAAATCCAAATCAAGCCAGACAAGTTATCAAATTGATCAAGTGTATGTCTTATATATGTTGTGTCCATTGGGAGGCAAAAAAAATCCAAAGGAAGCGTAGAGTATTGCCAAGAATAACGTCTTGGTGGCAAGTGAAAATGGGATAAATATCTCCTTTCTACCAATTTATAATTATTCCCATTTGGGGAAAGGTGTATTGACCTTCCTGGCAGTATCTTTTTCTATAAAATGTCGTTAAATCTTAGGGGATTTCTGTGATGAAGAAATTAGCACATATGAATTCATCGATATAATGTTTGTTCCTCTGTTCAATTCTG
Source organism: Crocidura indochinensis (assembly GCA_004027635.1). NCBI lineage: Eukaryota > Metazoa > Chordata > Mammalia > Eulipotyphla > Soricidae > Crocidura > Crocidura indochinensis. Next base: position 19,276 of record PVKC010006730.1, on the reverse strand, counting down.
TGCCAACTATCATAACTCTTGAATGTGTAAGGAATCTACTTTCCACCTTCATTCTCCATATATAACCTGATCTAGGACACTAGAATTTGTGTGGAATAAAGCTGGAGAGAACCACGATAGAGATGTTCTTACCAAAGAGCTGTCCATATACTCGAGGGTTATGGAAAAGTTGGGATGGAATAAAGAAGAGGTAGGTGGATTAAGTGCTAATAAATTCTTTAAATATATTATTTCATTTAATCCTTAACAACCTGGAGTGGAGAATTAAGCAATTATATAATTATACAGCGAGTAGATCAACTATTTATGTAGCCAAACGGGGTAATTAGATCTGAAAACATTATTAACTGAGTTTGTAAATGAATCCTTCAGGTATTTATCTGAACTTTCAGCTTTTTTTTGTTGTTGTTGTTGTTGTTGTTCAATATAAACTATCAGCCTTTGGATAATTTATTCCGTTAGCTTAATTGGCACAAAGGCCCAATCAGATAATTCAAGTCCAAATTATTCACATTGTCTTTCAAAAGAACCTAACACGAAAAGAATGGCCCCATTTTTCTTTGCCTTTTGGCATGGGGATTTATTCACCACAGGACAATCTAACTACCATAAAATTATGAGTGTACATTCTGCTAGTCTGGGCACTTCATGGGCTTAGAAGTAAGTAGGTAAAAACAGTTTTTCTAGTTGTAGAATTTTATCACTGACCTTCTGGAGGGGGCGGATACAGAATATCACATATCTAGGACATTGAGCCAAAAGACTCTTTATATGTTAAGAAATGGGATTATTTAAGGCTCCTAAAACACTTAATGCTTTAGTTAAATTTGGCATGAAGTTCTGCTGAGAAATGAGGGTCTTTCAGCTCATTCACAGGGATGGAGGGGGTTGCATTGAAAATATAGGCTGAATCTTCTATTTTAAACCTTCTTAAAACTGAAAGATTTTTGCAAAGCCAAATATAAAAAAATAGAAGAGAGACAAAAATGGGGTCAGACTAAAGTTATAAAATTTAAAATAATTCTCAGGCCAGAAAGATAATATAGCAAGTAAGATATTTTTGCCTTATGCATACCTGAACTGGGTACCTTCTCCTCTACCCCATATGGTCCCCTGAGTCTGCCAGGTGTGATCCCTAAATGCAGAGCCAGAAATAAGTCCTAAACACAGCCAGGTGTAGCTCAAAAAAATTTAAGAGAATTTCTTTCAGAGACAGAATCATTATTCTATTTACCTTCAGCGTAGCCTTTGTCAACTTGTATAGTTTCCACTTTTGATATGCTCTAGATTTGACATAAGATAATTACATAGGTGGGTATTAATCCTTCTTGAACTCTGAAGGGAGTTTGGTAGAAGATCAAAATGCACTGATAAATACTGTGAGGATTTAATACGTATGTGTGCTCTGAGAATTGAGAGTGACTATAATCAAAGCCAGGAAGTTGCAACACCCAGCATATGTTTTATGCAAAATAAAACAGTAATTGCACATAATCTTAAAAGCATGACTCAGTTTTAGAAGCACAGATTTTTTTTTTTGGTTTTTTGGGCCACACCTGGCAACGCTCAGGGGTTACTCCTGGCTGTTTGCTCAGAAGTCGCTCCTGGCAGGCACGGGGGACCATATGGGGAACCAGGGGATCGAACCGTGGTCCGTCCTAGGTTAGCGCAGGCACCTTATCTCCAGCGCCACCGCCCGGCCCCCAGAGCACGGATATTTAGGACTTTAAACAACTCACTGCCTTTTGAGTGTTGTGCCTTTGAGTATTTCCAACGTAGAACTACTTCAAAATGAAAATGAAGGCATCTGAAACTTCATCATTTTGCTTGAGTATCCCACTTCACTGGCGATAGATATAGGGGGATATCCTTCCAGAAACAGGCAAACATTTGAAGGTATCTCAAATCCTACAAGGGACATGCCACTAATGTAGGAATTGACCACAAATTTAAAATAGTGTTGCTAAGACACAAAAGCAGAGGAATGCAGCCACTCTGCTTCACACCATGGCTGCACTTATGCCCTAATCAATGTACACCAGCACAACACTGAAAAAAAATATTACAAATGACACTTTGGGAAAGCATCACAGAACACTACCATGCTTAGAGAATGAAGATGATGGACCTGAAAACCCAACAAGTACCAGCCACCAGCATAAACTCTCTGAGAAAGACTTTAGAGAGAAAAATTGGAGAATGTTCAAGAAACCTGAAGAATCCATGGAACAAACCAAATGAACCACAAATAAGAATCAAGATGACTCAAAAGTAGAAATAAGAAAACTCCAGGGGCTGGGCGGTGGCGCTGAAGGTCAGGTGCCTGCCTTACCGCGCTAGCCTTGGACCGACCGCGCGGTTCGATCCCCGGTGCCCCATATGGTCCCCCAGGCCAGGGACGACTTCTGAGCGCATAGCCAGGAGTAACCCCTGAGCATCACTGGGTGTGGCCCAAAAACCAAAAAAAAAAAAAAAAGAAAACTCCAAAATGAAACATAAGGGCTAAAATAACGTGGTAGCCAAAATGAAACCTCATTGGATAGTCTCACTAACAGAGTAACAGCTGTTGAAAACAGAATCAGTGAGCTGGAAGATGAGATACATAACAACTTCATACAATAGAAAAGGCTGGAAAAGAGGCTTAAAACAAATGGTTCAAGGATGGAAAAAAATCCTCAAAGAATGTGAACACACAAAAATAGAGGTTCTCAATAAACTTAATAGAAACAACATAAGAATCATTGGAGTCCCAGAGGCTCAGGAAGATCTCCATGAAAAATCAACAGTCAAGAACATAATTTCAGATAAATTCCCAGAGCTAAAGAGTGCATGCAATCAAATACTACATACACAAAGAGTACTGGATAAAATAGATCCAAAGAAAAACACCTCACGGCACATCCTAGTCACAATAATGAATCCCACAGATAGGGATGAAATTCTGAAGGCAGCCAGATCAAAAAGGAAAATTATTTACAAAGGAGCATCCTTAAGATTTGCAGCAGATTTGTCAAAAGTAACCCTCAAGGCCCAAAGACAGTGATGGGATATAGTGACAAAACTCAATAAAATTAATGCTTCACCAAAAATACTTCACCAAGCCATACTTATATTCAGGTTTGAAAGAAAGATAGACAGCTTCACAGATAGACAACAGCTGAGGAACTTCATAGACTCAAAACCAACCTTATAAAAAGAACTTTATAGACTCAAAACCAACCGTATAAAAAGAACTGAAAATTTTAAGGCAAGGTAGACCCCCAAAGAAACACACCAAATTCTTATGAAAAGATGACACTAAATCCCATGATAATCATCTCTCTTTATGTCAATAGACTAAATGCACCAGGTAAGAGACACATGGTGGCAAAATGGATCAAAAAATTTAATCAAACATTTGCTACCTTCAAAAAACACACCTGAATATTCAGAACCAACATAAGACTAAAAGTCAAAGGTTTCAGGACAAGCATTCAAGCAAGCAACTCCCTTAAGAAGGCTGTAGTTGCCATACTAATTTCAGATAACACAGACTTTAGACTTCAAAAGTTATAAGGGGCATAGATACAAATTTCTTAGTAATCAAGGGATATATACAACAGGAAGAAATCACATTCCTAAAGATATAAACACCCAATGAGTGACCTGTAAATATTTCACACAACTATTGACAAATTTGAAAGAAGATATCAATAGCAATACAATGATAGTGGGATACCTCAACAATGCCCTTTCACTTCTTGATAGGTTAACCAAGCTAGAACCTAATAGGAATATACTGGCTCTGAAGGGAGAGATATGGAAGAGAATTACTTAGTAGCTATATAGAGGGCTCTTCATCCCCAGAAAACTGGATGCACATTCTCCTGCAATGCAGATGGATTATTCTCCAGAATAAACCACATGATGGCACATAAAACATACTTCCAGAAAATCAAGAGGATTGAAATTGTATGAACTATATTCTTTTTTTTGGGGGGGGGTTGGGCCAGTGACGCTCAGGGGTTACTCCTGGCTATGCGCTCAGCAGTCGCTCCTGGCTTGGGGGACCATATGGGACACCAGGGGATCGAACTACGGTCTGTCCAAGGCTAGCGTAGGCAAGGCAGGCACCTTACCTCTAGTGCCACCGCCCAGCCCCTGAACTATATTCTTAAGTCATAATTCACTGAAATTAGAAGTGAATTACAAACAAACACAGAAGAAAAACTTTAACACTTGGAAATTAAATATCTCACTACTGAAAAACCAGTGGGTCAGACATGAAATCAAAGCGGAAATCAAGATTCCTGGAAACAAATGAAAACAAAGACAGAAATTATCAGAATTTGTGGGACATAGCAAAAGAGGAAAAGTTATAAGTTTTCAAGGATTCATTAGGAAGAAAAAGAGGGCCTACATAAATAACTTAATGACACAGCTTATGACGTTGAAAAGTGATTAACAAAATTACCAAAAATAGGTAGATGGAAGGAAATAATAAAGCTTAGAGCCGAAATTGATTAACTGAAAATACAAATAAAAATTAAAAAAGATAAATGAAATAAAAGTTGGTGCTTTGAAAAAATAAACAAGATCTACAAGCCATTAATAAAAATGAGGGAAAACTTAATAAACAGAATATGACATGAAAAGGGAGAGATGACTACAGACACTACAGAAATTCGCAGGGTAATCAGAGATTACTTTGAGAAACTCTATGCCACAAAACATGAGAACCTGGAAGAAGTTGATAAAAATGAGAAAAAAAAGGATTTGAAAATCCCACTTTACCCAGTTTGCAGACTACCCTGCTAGCAGCCACACAATGAAGCTTCAGGAACAAAAGCCATGCCTCCTCTTCTGTCGTTTCCCTTTATCTATGGAAAACATCAAACCTAGAAGGTGGAACCATCCAGTTTCACTACAAATCAGAGATGCTGCATTCATAAAATAACATTTAATGAGAAACCAGGTGGGAGTTGATTGACATAGAGACAGACAAATTCTGTAATCCCACAGATAAATTCTTGAACTTCTATAACCTCCCAAGGTTAAACCAAGATGATGTGGCATATCTGAACAGACCTATCACTATTGAGGAAATCAAAATGATAATCAAAAGTCTTCCCAATAATAAAACCCCAGGCCCAGGTGGATTCACTAAAAATTCTTTCAAATCTTTCAAGAGGACCTACTGTTGATCATTTTCAGCCTTCTGGAAAATTGAAGAAACAAAAATACTCCCAAATAATTTTTACAAAGCTAACAATGCTCTGATACCAAAAGCAGACAGATATGTCACAAAAGTATAGAACTACAGACCAAAAAATATCCTTGATGAATTTAGGTGCAAAGATCCTCAACAAAATTCCATCAAATAGGATTCAACTTCTTATGAAGATCATCCACCATGACCAAGTAGGATTCATCCCAGAGATTCAAAGATGGTTTAATAGTGTATGAACCTGTGGCACAATGGATAACACATCTGACAGAATCAAAAGATGATTTATTTTATACAAATCAGTCAATGTAATGCACCATTTCAACAAATGGAAAAATAAAAACCATATGATAATATCAATAGATGCATAGAAAGCATTTGGTAACTCCCTACATCCATTCATGATAAAAATTCTCAACAAAATGGGAATGAAATGGAATGGAAGCTAAAGCCCTTTACCTCATGCCCAATATATGGCAAATATATGCAATCGGTGAATACTGAAAGACTTTTCTATAAAATCTGGCAAAAGACAAGATTGCCCACCCTTGCTACTTCTATTCAATATAGTATTGGAAGTACTTGCCATAGCAACTAGGCAAGTAAAGGAAAGCAAGGGCATCCAGATAGAAAAGAAATAAATCAAGCTTTCACTGTTTACAGATGACATGATACTATATTTAGAAAACCTTAAAGACTCTACCAAAAAGCTTCTAGAAGCAATAGATTTGTATAGCAAAGTGGTAGACCACACACTAACATGCAAAAATCAAAGGTCATCTTACAGAAATAATGATAGAGAAGTAATAGATATTAAAAATTCCCATTATCAATAGTACCACATAAACTCAAATACCTTTGAGTCAATTTAACTAAAGAGGTAAAGGATCTATAGAAAGAAAACTACAAGACAATGCTTCAAGAAGTAAAAGAGACGACAAGGATATGGAGTCATACACCCTGCTCATGGATTGGGAGTATTGTCATTATTAAAATGGCAATACACCCCAAATCATTATACAGATTTAGTGCAATCTCTCTAAGGATACTCACAACATTCTTCAAAGAAGTGGATTCATTTGGAAAAACAAATGCTCACGAATTGCTAAAGCAACCTTTAAGAAAAACATGAAGTGAGACATCACTTTTCTTAACTTTAAATTGTATTACAAAGCAGTAGTCATCAAAACAGTATGGTATTGGGATAAAGACAAATCCTCAGATCAATGGAATAGACCTGAGTATTCATACAATTAATCCCATACATACAATGCATTAATCTTTGATAAAGGGACAAGAAATGCAAAATGGAGCAAGAAAAACCTCTTCAACAAGTGATGTTGGAACAACTGATCAATCACATGCAAAAATAATGAACTCAGACCTCTCTGTAACACCATGCCCAAAGATCAAATAAAAATAGATTAAATATCTAGATATTGAACCTAAAACTATAAGGTATAGAGAAGATAATGTAGACAAGATACTCCATGATATTGATACTAAAGGCATCTTCAAGATAAAACATCACAAATAAATGGAAGCAGAGATAATCAAATGGGACTACATTAAATTAATAAGATTCTATCTCACTCATAAAATGAGAGAAAATATTCAACCAAAACTCATCTGAGAAGGAGCTTATATTTAAGATATACAAGGTATTGGCAGAACTTAACAAGAAAAAAAAACACCTAGCCCCATCAAAACAAATGGGGAGAAGAAATGAACATTTACTTTAAAAAGAAATTCAAATGGCCAAAAGGTACATGAAAAATTGTTCCTTATCACTAATCTGGAAGATGCAAAAAAGAACAACAACGGAGTATCATCTTATGCCATAGAAAGTGGCACACGTCACAATGAATAAGAACATCATTGCTGGTGGAGATGTGGTGAGAACAGAATTCTTATTTACTGCTAGTGGGAATGCCATCTAGTCTAATCTTCCAGGAAAAAATATGGATATTTCTCAAATAGTGCAAATTGATCCATATTATTATTATATTATCCAGAAATACCACTTCTAGGGATATATTTTAGGAATACAGAAACACAATATAAAAATGCCCTCTGCACCCCTATGTTTATCACAGCCTTATTTACAATAGTCACCCATGTGTCCACCAACAGATGAGTGGCTAAAGAAACTGTAATATAGTTGCACAATGGAATACTATACAGCTATTAGAAAAAAATGAAGTCATAAAATTTGCCTATACATGGATGGACTGGGAGACTATTATGCTGAGTGAAATGAGCCTGAAGGAGAGGGATATATATGTATATATATGGAGAGAGAATAGTTTCACTCATCTGCGGAATATAAGAAAAATTAAAGGTGGTATAGCAATAGTATCCATAGACAATAGAGCTATCTGCTAGGAGAACCAGCTCATGGCATGAAATTTGCTACAAAGAGCAGTGAGTGCAGCTATTGCAGTAGCCACAATGACAACTATCATGGCAATGATAGTGAGGAAGAGAGGCAGAATGCCTGTCTGAGAGACAGATAGGGGGTGTAAGAGAGAAAGGGGGAGGACATTGATGATGGGGAAAATCACACTGGTGAAGGGTCTAATGCATTCTATCATGAAACTCCAGCACGTTTGTAAACATAGTGACTAAATAAAAAATAAACTGAAAAACGAAAAACAACCAAAAAGGTCAATAAAACCAAGTTCTTTGAAAAAACAATATTGACAGCCCATTATCAAAACTCACAAAGGAAAAAAAAGAACCTTAGTAAATAAAAATAAATAAATAGATAAAATAGTGTTGCTGCATTTTCCCCTCTTCCCCTAATTGTATTTTTTCCACAGTAAAACCACTGAAGGATGATAGAGATGAATTCTAGACCAAGCCATTTTAATCTACTGTAAATTGGATCAGTGCAGCCACATTTTCTTAGATACTAAAACAGACGGTATAATTTTTTTTTCATGAAATGACTTTTCCTTTGCTTCACTGTTGCAAAAAAAAAAAAAAAAAAAAGAGAGATTCAATCCCAAATGAGAGCATGTTTTTCACAGGCTGATGTCACTTGAAGTAGCTTCTGATAAAATCTGTGGTTTGATGGTGACTTCTTTGATGTTTGCCGATATGCAAAATGCAAAAGTCCTTTAATAGATGAAAACTCTCTCTTCCTATGTCCACAATGTATGGGCTTCTAAGAAGGGAGAGAAATGTTTACGCACATTTTTAAGAGAGCTTCCAGTCCACTGATAACAGACTCTCTGCTTAACTTGGCGCTGCCTTCTTTCACTTCCCTTTCACATCACTTCTAGAGAATGCACAAATGTGTACTTTCTCCCAATGTGTACACAAAGTGGACATTTGAAAAAATCAGCTGCCTCTTTCAAGCCGAAAAAGATCTGATTTAGAACGTGCAGCTGATGAAATGAAAGTGAAGAAGTACGTTGGTATCAGGAAGGGAATTGTGTGCTGTTAATGTCATTTTTAGTGTTTGTAGGCTATTCTAAATTTACATTTCCTATGACACCCTTGATTCTGATGTACTTTAGTCAAGATCACTTTCTGTAACATGAAAACTGAGGAAAAATAAAGACTCATAATACCCAAATATTTTTCTTCTGTCCTTTCTGCTCAGGGAATCTTGGTTCTCAAGATACTTGATCTGTCATGCTAAGGAGAATGGAAAAAAAAAATCCAGGATTTCATGTGAGTGATTTTACTCTGTGTATGAGAGCATGGACAATTTTCATTTCTGTTTTTTTTTTTTCTGGCTTCCCTAGAAGGGAAACAGAAGTTGCCGCCCACCCCCCCCCCCACGTTTGCAATCCAAATAGGAAAGCGAAGTCAATTCAAGAGATCCATTGAACATGAACCCCTTTTCCAATGTGTGCTAATTGGCAATTATAGGTGGTCTTGGTAGAGGGACTAATAATT